>JAQIXJ010000398.1:0-36222 GCA_034700185.1 Phthiracarus laevigatus
AACCGGCATATGCCACTTTTATTATTAATCAAATTTTTTCATTTTAGCCTAATTTTGCCTATTTTGGCTAGTTTTTCAGTAATTTGTTGCCCTTTTAAGTCTTTAAATCACTACTTTTATGTAAAAACCGGCATATGCCACTAAATTTTTAACTTAATTTATGGCTATTTTTATCAGATTCTTGCCTAGTTCGACACAATTTTGTCCATTTTTGACCCCTTTAATGCCAATTTTGAGCATCCTTTTTATAATTTTGACCGTATATTTTGTCCTTTTAGACTTAAAAATCCCTTTATTAAAGTAAGAAATTGATGAAAATCCCTTTATTAGCATAAGAAGACGGTGAAAATCCCTTTATTAACATAAGAAACTCGTAAAATCCCTTTATTAAAGTAAAGATCAAAATCCCTTTATTAGAGTAAGAGTGTGCACGGACAGACGGACAGACATACCCAAATCCATATATCTGACAAATTTGCAAAGTCAGATAAAAAATACTTTTTCGTTTCTCTCTCTCCCCTCTTCCTCTCTCCTCTCTCTCCCCTCTCTCTCTCTCCCTCTCTCCCCCTCTCTCCCCCATATATTTTTATGAACGTTAGGATTAGGCTTATTGGCAAAGGGTCGCAGATGGGTGTACTAGTTAATCCAAAAAATATTAGAAAATTGAATAATACAAAAAAGACATTTTTCATTGTAAACAATGGATTAAAACTCAAATTTAATTAAGCTCAAAATTCAAAATAAAATTTTTAAAATATTTTCATTAAATTTTTATAAAACCGGTTATCTCCTCCAATTTTATTTATTTTTTACCGGCTTGTTAATAATAATACCGGTCTTGACAGACAATTTATTTTTTATCGTAACCGGTAACGACGAGCTCTAACTATAGTCAAAAATTTCTTTTAGACGTTCTATTTTCTTAAACTTTTGTTACATCTTTACTATATAGATAGTGCAAAACTTATGAAACATGTTTTTACTTTTTTTTATTTAAGTTCTCACGGAGAATTTGAATCAGGAAAACAATTATAGAAAAAAAATTTCAAGCAGTAAATATCCACTATTGATTAGAATAAAAAAGTTAACTTTGTTGCATACAAATGAACAAAAAATGAATAAACATCAAAATTGTGTCACATTATTGACAACTTAATTTAAAAATTGTCTTTAGATAAACTTAAAACTGATAAGTTTTTTTAGCTATTATGTTATTAGTTTGATTAAAAAAAATTATGGCATTAGATAATACTATGTTTCGCTGGTAATGATATGCGGTGAATGTATTGTGTGTTAAATTAAATTACCATAATCTGTATTAATAGCTACTCGATAGCGATTAGCATTTTCTTACATAATCACTATATATCAAGTTTCCCACAAAATGTCCCCAAAAAACAATTTTTTATTCTCAATTAACACTTCAATTCAAGCTTACGGAGAAGATTTTGCTCGAAAAAATAAACTTAAGAATAAAATTGCCATCTAATTGATTTTAGACTTTAAGATGAATTCAATTAACTTTTTATGAATAAATATATATAATAGTTTTCAATAACTTTGCGGAAATAAAATTTTATTATAGGTTATTGTCTATCATCCACTTTAAGAAAAAAACTATATTTTGATAGAAAAAATTTTATTAAACTTTTTAAGCACTAAGCGCCACATCCAAAGTAGTTAAAAATTTATTGCTAACACTCAACAAACTTTTTTTCGAGTAGTATTAAAAAATAAAAATTGAAAACACAGCAAAATAAATAATATAAAATATAATAAAAGCACATTTATTAAATCAAATGAAAATATATATACTGTATATAAACGTATAAGATTTGAAAATCTGTCTAACGTTAAAATGGCACCATATTAAAACAGTATTTTAGTTAGTAAATTGTGCACATATACCGGCATATAATTTTTGTAATATATACCGTCGTGTACTCTAACATTGATTTTATGACACACTTACATGCTAGTGATTATTTATGCATTTTTATCTATTTTTTGTAATATATTGCTGCTGCTTCTTGTGCTGCAGTTTCAAGCACTATATACTGTACTGTATAGTGCTGTGTATATATTGCCCAAAAAATTTTTAAAAGTCTTTTTTAAAATAATTATAAATTTAAATTTATGTTAATTCTGGGCGCATGTCTTACGATTTAAAAATTTAAACGTTTTTTAATGGAAATAACATTTCGCTTACCCGATTTGATTATATTAATAAACTTACCAAAATAATTTATTGAGCATTTTTTAATCATGTCATACTACCGAAGTGCATTTAAAAAATGCAAATTTGTATGACTTTTTTTGAAATAAATTTCAACCTAAAAAACATTTTAATCGATCAAACATGCGATTCCGTGCAGCTATTCGATAGATTAATTTTATAAATGTTTATTTCTCGATACACCATGTATTTTATAGATTAAATATTTTAAAAGTTGATTTAATACACTTAAAGGCTGGACTATTTTTATCGCACTTAAAAAAATTACAACTAAATTAAAAAACTTTGTTTTATATTGAATGACGAAAAAGTTAGCATTAGTAAATTTTGGTAAATCAACTATAGTTACTGCAAGCAGAGCTAAATTTCAATCTTATTGTTACTGCAGAGGGAAGAGAAAAGAGAAAACGTCAACATTGTTTGGTTTGTTACGACTTCGTTGAAAGTAACGTAGACTTTTACTGCGAAAGCTTAAAAAATGAAATGGTTGTCTTATTTTTGTTATATCTTATATGTTTACAGTAATAACATAGATGTGATTCTATGTAATTCTGGCCAATGTTGACATATCAAAGCTCATATTTTTAAAAGCTTTTCTAGTGATGTTGCACTGCATTGATTGTGTGGTTCAAGATTTTTTCTTATTATAACTAAGAATGTAGTCTTACTTAATAATGACAATACTTCAGAAATTGGCAATACTTCGGTGCTCTTATTAATGACAGAAAAGATAAAAAAATTGAATGAATAGTGCAATGATTGAGGTCCAGTACGTGATCTTATCTTTACAACAATTATAGCAAAAAAAGATAATGGTCTGACCATCCTTTAAGTCAATAATGTTTTGTTATTTGATACGTTTTTCTAACTTTTATCTCATCATCATTACTATGATTCTAAACTTAATTATTCTTTGTGTTTTTTGTTAGATTAATTCCATTATAAATAACAATAATAAAAGAATATACCTTACGATCGATTTATTTTTCCTTTTCATTGCAAATAAAAATTTTTGACATATTTTTATCGATTAAATAGCAATATAATAGATTAAACGGTTGCATTTATTAAATCGATTGTTTGATTAATTCTTTGATAAATTAGCACACGCTTCATTTATTATTGAGGCATCATATTGTGTATACAGTATAAGGATTGCTTGAATGCGCGTGTCTGTCCGTCAGTTTATTCTCGCGTTTTCTTTCATAGAAATTTCGCTAATATTTTGATTTCATACTAGTATATATAGTCGCTATTAAATAAGAAAAATCCTAAACAAATTTTCGTACATATTTGGCTACAAAATTGTTGTCAATTGTTAAAATGTTCGTCGCATCGAGACATTTGTTCGAGTGTTCGAGACATTTCTGCACTTAAACCAAACCTTAGGTATTATGGAAATATTCCGTTGCATTTCTTATAAACTACAACACTGATATTACTCCGTAAAACAAAGCTATCATTTTTCCTAATATGTGTTATAAATAACTGTAAATTGGTAATGCTTTTCTTTCGGTTTATTGTGCACTAGAAAAATAAATGGCAAGATATGCTTCAAAAATTGCAGACATCCGACAAGTTTTTTGATATCTAATATCTTTATTTTTTCAAGACAATCTCAGCGTGGTATCCAATATGCGCTTTTGTTAAATTTTCTGTGTTTGTTTTACATGAATTGGGCATAAGATTGTGAGTGATTGGATGGGAAAAGTTTTCTGCTTTTTGCAGATGTTTCGCTTCTTACTAAAAAAATTTTATACTGTTACAAATATTATTTCAAAAATTCTAAGAATTAAGATAAATTTAAAAAATTGTATTAAGTATGGGATAAGCAATAAAAGCGCGTCTCAAAACATTGAATATTACCATAATTTAGAGCTACCATCACTTTCGAAATATTGGTTTAATCATGTATAAAAAACCCTCTTTTATTAGCATACTTTATTATCTTCGATTGATTTAATAAAGAACAATAATCTCCATTCATATTAAAATTTGGCAGAGTTACTGATAACGTTAATATGAAAAATTGTTCAATAAATCCGACTAGTTTTAAATTTATAGAATATACAAAATTGTATATATAATTGAGCTCCTAATCTTTCAAAATAGTATTATTGAGAATTCTTCTTAAGACTCATTTTATTGCTACTTACCAATTTATATTAATGTGCTGTTGTTTTAACGCGTTATAACAAAAGTTATAGTTGCCATGTATCCAAGCAATAGTTAAACATTGTATAATAAAATTGTGGAATTATTAAATTTACCTTTCGTACACCACTAAACGGATCAGAGCTCTAGACGCATAAATAGTGCTTTAAACTTAATCTAGGTATCATATATACGTGAATGATAAAATGATTAAAATGGAAATTTTACTAACATTTCTACGGTAATTCTGTAGATGCTTCAAATCTCGGAAGATTTATTATTTTTATTTCGCTGATTTTATAATTTATAAACTCCTTAAAACAACTTAAGCCATTCACCAAAATATATATCTGGAAAACCGGCGCTAATATAATAGAAATGAAAAATTACTTTTCTCAAAAATTTTAATTGATTTTCTCTGGAAATAGTAGACCCGATAGTATGCAACAATTAATTTCATTTTAAATAAATGAAATAAAGTATCCGTAAGCTAATCTGTAGCATAACAGATGCGCGATTACCATTATAATAATTTACTTGATCATCATTCTCGTCATTATATTTATGATAAAAGAATGTTAGATAGTGTTAGACTTTAGTATCATTGATTTTTGTTGTGCGGAGAGTTAATCTAATGATGAGATGAGAAAAAAATAGTGTGTATATATATATGTATGCGTTCGAAGCTTTTTGCTATTTTCAGTATTAATACGTACGATATCCTAACTAATATTAATATACCGATTATTATTAGATTTGAAATGAATATGTTTGTTAAAGCATTAATACTTACTGTTGCATGTATAGTGTAGTAAATGGGTATACGGTGTATCATAACCATACTGTTACAGCGCTGTTACAGTCATCGCCGTATTAAACAGAAGAACGTATAGATACGTTAGAATAAAATATTTGGTCTATCGATTTTAACACTGTGTATGTTAGACGGTGAGATGTGTGCGATGTGTACGATGTGTGTGTGATGTGGCCGTTCTTTGCCACACTTGGCATAGGGATTCGTCTATATTTAGCTGTATCTATGGAAATGCGACTCAAATTTAGTCAAAGAGAGATGCTTTATAAAAATTTCGACTCCGAAGCGCAACATAAAGTAATGTATATTTTATTGAAGCTGTCAAGCAAACAACTCAAGATAACCTGTTACAATCCTTCGCCCAATAGACACTAACTTTCTTGCTATGCTTTAGAAACGCGTTCACTATCACCCCTTAACAATAATAATAATAATAATAATGCTGACAACATCGAAATATTATAGTCACTAAAAATATTATGACCCTTAATATAACTGTCAAACCATTACGCGTTTTTCCACTCATTATTATTGCTATACAATTGGTATAAATATCATCCAAAAAAGCACTATTTATATGGCGGTGGATACGATTTTTCTTAAAACATAAAATTAAATGTTATTTATTTCGGTTCGAAGTGCCTTCAAAAAGCAAAAACACTCCGATAATAATAACCATTCAAAACTATAAGACAACTACAACTGTATATAACTTATATTTTTCAATTTGCCGAATATATCTTTATTTACTTACTAACTCTTTTAACTCTCCCGCTCTTTTAAAAATATGGCCAAATAATAAATGTTTGCTGCGATTTTTATTTTGGCTAAGAAGTAAAAAGAAAATTAATATAAAATCGTAAAAATATCACTAAAAAATAAACAAATGCTGGCAACAAAACACATATTCGTTTTTGCGATAAATAAAAAGAATTTAAAAGTTTAAATCAGCTTTAAGTGCGCCGTATTGTCCATTTTATTGTTATTTATTTATATCTAATGCAGTACTTTTATATTTTAGACGATTTTCTCTTGTTTTTCGTATTATTCTTTTTAAGGATTTATCTCCAAAGGATATACAGGAATAAAAAAGGTTTTGCCATACTTTTTTAAATTTCTAATACATTTTTGTATTGGTATATATTTTGTAAGAAAAAGATAATCGAGGCTCAAATTTACAATTTATTGATTGATTCAAAATTTTTCAGCATATTTAACTTCAGAATTTGAAAAAACAGTATTTTTTAGTTTTTTTAAAGTCAAGAGAATATATGTATTATCCAATGTCCGCCCATCAGTCTTTCTCGTCATGTTAGCTTACTATTTGTTTAAAAAATATCTTCGTTTCATATTATTTTACATTAATCTATGAACTCAGTCATTCTTGTTTTATATAAAAATTTTACTTTGTATTTTTGTTTACTACAAGTGTTATTTTTTAAACTTTATATTTATTCTTTTTTCTGAGTTAAAACTTTAAAAAAATTTATTTTCCTTAATATATTGGAATTATATAACCCACTCTTTTTTGAATCAAAACTTCTTAAGTATATACTATAGCTATTCCGTTTAATAACATAAGTTTATAAAAAATAAATAAAAAATTAAATGTCATTTTGAATTGATTTCTAAGTTTTGACGAGAATAATCTACTAAAAAGCAAAACACATTAAACCTTTAATTATATAATAACTTTTAGATAAATTTGATAAAAGCATTAAAAACATTGATGGCCTTTTAATAAAAAATGTGTCTTTTATCAAATTTAAGAATGGGCTTGAAATTCGATCAATCATTGAAGTATATTGTCAAAAATAAAACAAGCTTTTAAATTTTTTTATTTTGCGTTATAAGCTGGAGAAAAAACAATTATTTTTTTCTTGAAATTAAATTCGCTATAAACAAAATGATAAAAATGTTTAAAGCCACTGACGGTTCAGTTTAACCATAGTTTTTCAACCAATTTGTTTATATCCAAATGTAACTGTATTTTTAGCGTTTGTAAAGCGGATTTTGGTGATTAAATTTTGTGCTAAAAATACGCACATTTAATCACAGCAACTCTATTAGTGTAGGATTTTATATTAATTTGCTAAAAATTTAGGAAATTATTATTACGAAGTAATAACTTTAAATTTTATTTTAAACTTACATAATCGAGTTAAAATTTTGATCACGTAATTTAGGTTATTTAAAAAATTTGCATGTTCTCGGTATTTATAGCCTGTAGAATAATATGCTTATAAAATAATTCGCATAATTTAGTAACTCATGTTCATCCCAACTCTATATGCAAAATCTGTCCGTTAGTTATCAAAATTAGAGCGCAACGTTATAATATGAAATGAAAAAATAAATAAAAATGGTTGTGATTTTATAAATAAATAATCAATAAAATTGTGCGCATATTAAGGCAAAAAACCGTTATACGTATTGATATACTGTCGCCATAAAAGTAACGTTCAAAATCAATTTTATTTTTTAATAAAAAATTTATATACAACGATTATTCAATATTAAAATTTTTTATCAGGTAGAATAAAATATATTATTGCACAAACATATTAGCATTGGAATAAAAATATTTCAGCATTCAAATTTTTAGAATATAAATCCAATTTATTTGTGCGATATCTCTATATAAGTTATTCTCATTCCTAATAACTTATTTGAATCTAATCGTATGTACAAACTAACGAATTCTTTAAAATTTGTAGGGTCAAATTATTTGACTCAAATAAGTTGTAAAGACGGATAAACTTTAGACTAAATCCGACTAAACTCGGATATTTTTAACTTTTTTAAAGACGCTAGATTTAATTTACAAATATTTTATAATTATATTTAATTATATTTCATTTGAATATGATCTTATACAGGTGAGGATGGGAAGTCCCCCCCCCCCCGAGGATTTTTCAAAACTCTGACCCCTACCTAAAAATGAAAAAATAACAACTCAATGTTTTTTAATGTTTTTTGTCTAGTGGTAGAAAAAATAATCGTTTAAATCCGAGTAGTCTACCATCTTTTAAAATTTTGGAAAGTCTGAAAGTAACCCCACCCAGACCAAAACAATCTGGGGCACCCTGATCTTATATTATAATTTCTCAATTTTATTTGGTTTTATATTAAGCTCACTTCTTAAAAAAGTAGAGATACTGTTTTTGACCATGTCTGTCTGTCTGTCCGTGTGTTAGCAAAATACACAGCTTTTGTAAAAAATGTTAAGCATAAGGTTATCGTGCTTTAAAACCTTTAAAAAGTGAGCTTTTTATGAATGTGTCTTTCTTGTTTTCTCAGGAATCTCTGTATTAAATCAAATAAAATGCATAAAACCACATAGAAGAAAAATTTTTTCAATTAAACTTTGTTTATAAAATGTTGCATATGAAATACCAAGCCCACAAATATCGTGCACGATAGCGCACGAATAATCGGGCGTCCGATTTGTATTCTTATACAAACCGTGTTTGATTTAGTTGCACGCAATCAATATAATAAATATTTTTGTAAATCGTTACGCAGCTCTATTCCTAAAATATCATTTGTAAATGTGACAAATTGGTCATTGGTAATCGTAAAAATAAATAAATTCTTTCACATAAAAAACATTAAAATTTTCCACACGTGCGTATAAAAACACGCTATATTTCTAAACGATCGCTGTTGGATATATGAGTGCAAACGAGAAACACAATGTTAGAGCAATGCTCCATTTTGTCAAAGCAATAAAGTTAATATCTGATACCTTATAAACTCAAACTGTAAAATTAAATGTTTAAGCGTATTACTGGAATTTTCATTTATATAACTTACATGTTATTACAGTAACTAATAATATATCGCTAGACTAATAACTAATAATATATCGTTATATCGCTAGACTAATAAATCGATAGAATTTTCTGACCCCAAATCCGATCCAAACCCGACATTTCTGATACCCGTTTACAGTCTACAAAGCACTTTAAATTAGTGATAAATTAATTTTCAGTACCATAACATTCCACTACCGAAATTTTTTGAATTCCACTAACGTTTCTTTGTTAATGTCGATGGCATTGTTGATCATTTATTATTTAATTAAGTATTAATTAAACTGGTATAAAAATATCTGTGGAAATGTTTATAATAATTGAACCTTTTTTATATTTTTATTTAAAATAAGAGGACCAAAGTTCAACTGACGGACTCTTAAAAGTAATTATATTTTCATTAATAGCAACTACAATTTTTCTCAATCCATTCCATTACTAGAGCAAATCCAATTCCACTGCAATGGCAATGTAACTAAATTTTCTATCACTACTCTGTATATTGCGATATAAGATAAATTGTATTTTAAGATTCTTTTCATCTGATCTTTCTTACCTTTCCTACAACTCAGATCACACAATCCAAATCTGCTTACAAAATCTACACGCATGTAATAGTATTGCTTTCGTAGGCGTAATTGATTAGTTTGCCTAAATTTCTATAACCTGTGTTCTAATCAAATTTCATTATTTTATTAATATTTAGTTGTTGGAAGTGTTAGACTGGATATATACGAATAACCAATACTTTACCGCATTATATGTGGAAAATTTATTTATTTCGTCTAGCCTTGAGATTATTTTCGATTTTCGTATTTTTAAACTCTTATAATGTCAACCAATAAATATTCGTTATTAAAATTAAGTATCGTTTTAAGATATTGCACACACTTTACACTAGAGACAAGTTGGGCTTATTTTTTGACAACACGTCAACTCGACTCTCAATTTCTATACTTTTCTTGTCTTGAGAAGGAAAGCTGACCTAAATGGTCACATACGGTCACACAAATTGAAATTTATGGTTTGATTTGAAATTGAAAAATATTTTGAAAAAAGAAAGATCGTGATATAAAAGCGATATATAAATATAGCCAAAAATCTATAAAACTTCTGGGTTTTTTGCCCATTTTCCAAATGTTTGCGTAAATTAAAATTGCATTATAGATATGAAAATATAATAATCTTTTAAATCGGTTATTCAATTATTCAGTTAGTTTATGCGTGAAAATTTTTAACATTCCAGCGAAAAAAAATCGAGAGAGTTTTAATATAACCCTATTTCGAGCGTTTCTTTATTGCGTGAAATTGTGGTTAAAGTTGAACTTACATCTCAAATTTCACTGCCCTAACAATTCTTAATTCTTCAGTTGTGTGCGTTTTTTTCGGATAAGAAGAAATTGAATTTTGCCTTTTTTGCGATTACTTATTGCTCGAAGTGTAACACATAAAGTCGTGTACGCTTCGATGCCAACACTCATAATGTTGAGTTTTCTTCTCTGTTTTTTATTTATTTCACGAAATGCGAAAAAATAGAGAAGCAATTTATTGACATCTAAGCTAACAATAAATTTAAAGGTAATATCGATCACGAGTTCTTATATAAACTTTTCCCTGTTATTTTAATATATTTCTTCATAACCTTATTCTATTGGAAAAAATATAAACTTTTTTTTATATATCTATAGTATTTATTAATTTTTCGAAACTATTTAAAATGAATTACATATTTCTTATATATAATTTTTATATCAGCATAGGAAACACGCGGATCAATAAAATATTGATTAATAATATCGTAGAACTTGTTTATATAGATAGTTTAGTTTTAAAAAAATTATATCTGATTTTAATTTTTGTTTTTGTTATAAATTTTCGGTTCGTTGAATTCTCGAACTATTTTTTTCTAGTTTGCAGAACAAAAGTCAGTTTGTTAAATGCAACATTTGAAACCCAAAAATAATAAACAAATTGGCTATTTTGGTTAGATTCTAGTGAAATAAATTTTTTTAATTAACAAAATACAGTAAATCTCTTATTTCTTTTAAGCTTATAGTATTTAAACCTTTTTTATTGGGCATTTTAATTAAAACTTCAGTTGACAACAGTTGTAAGTAAACGATGGTACACTAAATGATACGATAAATTATTCACCTGTTTCAGCTCGCGTTCTTGTTCACCGCTGGATAAAGAGAGGTTTTCTGGAATCTGAAACTCTATTTATATGCACTATATTTCTTTAATTAATATGAAATTATAGTATTAAGTGCAAATTAGTTACTTGAAAATTTTTACAAAAACAGTTAAACAAAATGAAATATGACTAAAATAATAAGTATAAAACATTTCGAAAATCTAATTAAAATTTTTGCAAGAATTATTAAACTTCTTTAATTAAATAAATTTGCTTTTATCTGCAATAAAATGACGATTTTTGGAGATAAACTAGATTAATATATCCCACTTATTTTTTTAAGTGATTGCTTTTAATATTATATAAACCAAAAAAACAATAAGTAAAATAAGTTTCTTGTTTGTATAACTCCTGGATTGTCTAGGGATTAACAGGTAATTATTTTGGGAATAGTTCTATAATCTTAATTGATATTTCGCAACATTTATTTGCCAAAACTTACGAACTAACAGAAATGAAAAGAACATGTATTTGTTACTGTTCTATACAAAAAATAAAAGTTTAATTCTAACTAATTTATAGTGTATTTTCGAGTTTCTAAACATAGAAAACCCTATTTACTAATACAGTAAAAATACTAAAATACCGAATACAGTAAATTGTTTTGTATCATAGGCTGGTCTTATTTTTGAAGTATTAAGAAATAATCAAAATTAATTTTTTAGCTAAAGAAATATCACTCCGCTTATCATCAAATAAGTGAATATATAATAGAAGAATTGTTTAAGTTTGCCTGTCATACTTTTTATAGTTCTCTTTCCTTGAGGGCCCTCGACATCTAAATTATCTGATTCAATAACAGAGATTCGTGAATTCCAGTAATAGACTTTCGATGGATGGTGTGGCATAAAGATCATAGAATGTGGCCTTTATGGTAGACTTTGAACATGACAAGAACAGATGACAGTGGAAAACCTTTTGAAAACTCTAAAAATTAGCGAAATTAGGAAGTTTTTATATTCAAAAATATGTTTTCCATAGATATCTTTAAATCTCCTATTTTAAAGAATACAGAATCGACTAGACAAATAAAAAACACGCTAAATGTTCATGATAGAGACAATAAAAAAAATACATTGCTCAGATTAAATACTGATACTGATATATTGCATCGATTGTATTTAATAGAACTGAGAAGAATTTTTTTTATTAGCTTCGGTCTAAGAATAAACCAAAAGAATATTATTAGGTAGTATTTACATACACTCGCAAATCCACCATAAGAGTGATTATCGACATTTGTTTGGTGTGCAATATTCTCTTATATGTAAGCATATAAAGGAAGAAGATATTCCTTTATTCTTAACCAATGAGTAATGGGTTTCACCGTTACATAGCCGTGGATATCAATGCACAAAAGAAAAAGCTTTCAAAGATAACTTTTGCAGCAGCTATTTAACAAATAATAGAAAGTTAGCTCTCAGACAAAAGTTTGGGTCAAACAAAAACTACTTTTTTGTTTCGGTGACGTATTATTTAGCGAATCGGTACTTAATGTTAACAGATAAGAATAAGCTATTAGGGTTTAAGTTCATGATAATGCAGTGGAAAACAAAAAATTTCAACAATGTCTTACATATGCAATGGCATAGTATTTAATTGCTCATAAATCACGATTTACTCCCCATTTTCGTTTATCATAGCAATAATTATATCACATTACTGTATTTCACACTGCAATTATAAAAGACAATTTACTTTTAATCAGATAACAACAGTAATATATATAGTATTAAAGCTGTTATCGCAAACCGCACACAAAACTTACTCATGTCCATAAAATTTGTAACTTATACTTCTCTACATTAAGTCCAGTAATGTAGTTTCGTGTCAAATACAATGTAAATGAATTATGATTTTTTGTGTGGAGCACAAAACTAAAATAAAAAGTTTTCGTTTTATAGCCACTTTTTATAACGAAATTTGGACTATAATTGTTTTATTTAAAAATACGTAATATAGTGCTAACACTAACGGATACAATACTTGATTCTTGCTTTTTATATACAGTATATGCGTATTGTATTATATGTGGCAAAGTATAACTGTTATCCTTTGGTCTGAGTCAACATTATTTACGCTTCAATAACAAGTTTATATATTGCAAGGACCGCTATATACAGTGTGATTTGAGGTGAAGAGAGATAAAAATTCAATATTAGGATTACGTAGAGAATTATGATGAAGAGAATGCGAGTGAAGAGATAGTAATGTTTATATTAGTTGAGAAAAAAACATAAGTTAACACATAGGCTTATAAGATGATACATGAATTGATACATTGGATGTTAGGATTCACTGATTCATTGTATTAATGTTTTTATTTCCGAGCTTCCGGTTTTATCATAGAAATATAGCGCACGAAAATGAATGATTATCGCAAACGAAAACCTTTAATGGGGTTTATTGTCTAATAGTTTCAGATTTTTGCAGATTACGCGCCTATTGTTAACAAAGAAAGACAACTTTTGCTGACGCGTTAATGTTGCACTTTCTGCAACTCTAACTCTTTAGTCTTAAATAATAGTTAGGCAATGCTAATGTGATTTATGCATTAATTAGCGATTTCAATGAAATTGCCTAAAACTACAGTACATTAAAATATCGCGTGCATTTTTATAGGGAATTCGCACATTCACTACTTATCCGACTTGAATTGGACCGTTAAACTCACTGTAACGGCACTCATAACTGTAATGTCAAGGGTAGTAAACGTAATATATTTTCATAAAAGTTAAGTCGACTTATAGTCGAATTTCCTATTTCTTCATTACGTATTCTGGTAGATCCTAAAAAGTTTTTAATCTACTTAATAATTTACAAGTGTCTTCAAATAAAAGCCATTAATGCTTCGCGAATTGCAATTGTTAGATCGTATAAAATATGCGTTATATATATATAGTACAGTATAGCGCTTTAAAACTTTATGATTCTCCAGTTTTAAAGTACATTTAGCCATTATATTGTCTACGTTACGCAATATTGTCTTTTTAAAACTCGTAAAAGTTTTATCCCTACTCATTAAATAGTCTAAAACTCTTTCTTAAATTAAAGCGTCATTTTCCGGTGTTATTGTAGTGCAATAAAGATTTTCACCCGTTTTATTCACTTATTTGAATAGAACAAACGTAAAGGTAATTCTCAAAAGAACATTATTGGAAATTGAAGAGATAGTGGTACGAGAGAGGGAGAGAGAGCTCAAGATCATTATAAATAAGTATTAAAGCTCAGGCTAAAGCTATTGTTGTTATCTTCACGTGAGCGCTTCATTAAACACTTTGATGTTCGTCTCTAACGTCATTTCTATGATAATCTCATTTTTATTTAACTCTAATATCGACGAGAAAAAAAAATGAAAAAATTTTCACTATCGCTATCAATGTTCGCAACAACGAAATTGTGTGCATCGAAATTAATATTTCATCTGTAATGCATGTAATATTTTTAACATTTATTATAATTCTTTGACAAATATTCTTTAATATCTGTCAGGAAAAAACCTAATTTACTTAAGTATAGAAAGTGAAGTGCGAAGAGTAAGGCCCGAAAAGAAGAGACACTTTGTTGAACGATAAGGTTCTCTGCAATAATATGATCAAAGTTCGTCAGGCATTTAACTTTGAATTTATTTTATCTCCTCGTTTAACTTTTTCAGCCGAAAAATCGTTAACTTAAATAAAGCTACTGTTGATGTTAAACGCCAATCAATACTTGTCTGTGTATATGAATAAATCAAACTAATAAATATGAAATAAAATGTGATTAATTATGTTAAAAGCGGCACACATTAATTTTATTTGTTTAAAAATAATTAATCATAAGTAACGCGCATCGCAGCTTCACATCCAATCTGTTTGATTTAAGATCCATATCATTCATACTTAATATGTATATAATTTAACTTAAATTATACTATTAATTAGAAGAGTGAAAAAAAACTGGAAGCGCTAAATATATTATTTTTTAAATAGAACTGACGAAAGAGATGTACGAATAGAGTTAGAGTTTTGTATGTGTATGGTTATTCGTTAAGAGTGTATATGCAGTTTTTACGCTGTATAAGCTAAAATCATTGTAAATAATTGACAGTTCAAAAACGTTTTCCCAAAAAGACAACTCTTGTGAAATCAAACTGCTATTGTCATGGAAACTGGTAGAGATAAGGTGTCGAGTTTCCCTTTTTTGAAACAGCATTAATCGAATAAAACACATTAATTAGTTTACATGCTTTTATAATTAACAGTACTATTGTAGTGACTTTCAGGTAATTTATAATGTATTTCTTTTTGCGCTCATATAATGCTTAGTTAATGGATTGTCTGACAAATGCCTAAATAATATAAACTCATACGTATTGATTTAATCTAATTAAAAATAATCTTTAATTAGTTTTTATTAATACTAATTAAAAATTTCAACAAAATCTGTATATCGGAATAGAACAGACGAGTTGACTATATCTGTACCAATGCATGCAAAGCTTGATATATTTCTACAAAATAAACATTACAATTCAAATTATACTTTGTTAGTGAACTGACAGAAAGAGAAGAAACAAAAATGAGGAAAATAAGATAAGCTTAAATCTCAGTCTTTTAGAGGCTAATTAGTTGCGCTAAAAATCGTTTTCATATTTTACTTGTGCGATGTGCGTAATACTTTTCACAGACAAGTTAACGCAAAATAAAAGCATTTTAAGTAAAATAAATTAATGATTTCGTGACGACTGGATCTATTTGTAACGAGTAAATTAATTTATTTATATATTTTTATATAACTAAGTTTTAGAATATAGAATTTACTAAACTAATTGATTCTTTTTATTCAGCACATATGCAATTCTATTAATCTCTAGCCGTTCAAAATTTTGAATGCGATTGAAACAATAAATTGAAAATTATGATTAATATACAGAAGATATTCCCGAACTATGGGTTTCCTAACTTTCCAAATCTAAGCTTTAATGTTGGGTCTCCATTAAAAAAACATCATTTGAGGATATAGCTTATAACAACATTTTCCCATTTGCTTATGATTAATGCGTAGAATCCAATAAAGATCAAACTTAACTGCGGAAAAAGATTAGAGATTTGCCGTTCGCCAAATAATTATAATAATAAAGAACATTTGTATTTAAAAGTAAGCTAGTCCTTGTCATTAAATTTCAGTTTAATTAATTTTTTTACATTTGGGTCGTGAAAATATTTACTAAGAACTTATAAAAAGTTAAAAAATAGTCTTATATTATTGGTGTACAGTCATATGCATTATTATACAGTATTACATATAAATTTATATTTTTATGCAATATATTAATAATAAGAAATAGATAACTATTAATACTGTATTGTGAAATAACTTTGTTTCGAAATGAAGAATAAAAATGTATCTATATTTTCTATATTTTTTTCAAATAAAATAATTTTTTAAAGGTTATTCAGATCACTTCAGACTTTTATTAGATTAAATGCGATCGATTGTGCCGATAAATGCCATATGCGGTGTTTGATTTATATGCTTGATTTATAAGTCTGTTTATTTTTCAGCCAAGTTTTATTTGTGAATAAAATGAGCATATCGAATACGCGTTTAGTTTGTGACAGTAATCTAACTTTGATGCACAACATTTTTTCAAGTGTATGCAAAAACTGACGCATGTGGGCAACATTAATCGCTAGTAATTTAATAAGAAATCATACTAAAGAAGGCATTTGAGCAGCGCGTTAAGACAAATTTTGAGAAACCACCTGTTCCGACCATAAGTAAAAATATAGGGCTGATTTGGAGTTGATTTAAAAAAAAAATAAATTTTGTCTCTTCTTGATTTTGTTGTCTAAATTCTGTTTTGTTAATCTTAGTTTAATTACTAATCTTGGGTTTAGGATGTCTGTCTGACTGAAGACATGTTTATATTAATAATGGGATTTTTTTGGCCAAAAATGAACATAATTGGTTCAAAATCGAGTCAATAATGATCAAAAATGGCCAATTGGGGTTATTGTTGGTGGCATTCGTGGCTAAGTAAACTCAAATGACTAGACTATAGTTGTTTGGCGCACCTAATTTTGTCTGCCAGTGCACACCAACAACAAATTTGATGTCCACTCGTCGAGAGCTGAACACAGACTGAATCTAAAATTTTGGAAACACTTACTGAAGTAACGTATGTCCAAACGAGATTTTCCTCCGTACTTTACTAGTATGCATAGAACAGTACTGTATTTATAGCAAAAGCTTACTTGTTTGACAAAAATTACTTTTAAAATTTAAAATTAAAGAATATCAAATCCAAAAATTGATTATTGATAGAATAATAAAATTTTCGGTTATACATAAGTGAACGAAATTGACTAAATTTTTATATTTAACGTTTCTTATTTTACCAAACTGCAAACTGAGCCATGCATAAATAAATAAAAAATATACAGGTTCTTTAAGTTTAAATACTAAAATTTAATAGCTCTAGAAAAAACTGAGAATTCCAGTTTGCAGCAGAATATCAATTTAAAAAAAGTAAGTTACTGTTACTACTAGTAACTTAAACACATTAGAGCTCACGAGTTTACTTTACACTTTATTATTCGCAAGTTTTAGCATTGAGCGAAAAAAATAATAAAAGTTATTGCCGGTGTTTACTGAAAAAAGTAATTTTAACTTATTTTATGTAGTAGTAATAATAGTGAAGCAAAAATAAAAGATCGTTATTATATTTTATGCTCAATACTTTCGATGCGTAAGCAACGCATTAAAAAACGAGTAGAGAGAGGCAGCGAGAGAGAGAAGCAGAGAGAGAGAGAGAGAGAGAGAGAGGGAGAGAGAGAGAGGGAGAGAGAGAGAGAGGGTGAGAGAGAGAGAGAGGCAGAGAGAGCTTTCATTGCGAACAACGGCTAAGTGTTCGCTTCGAGATTATGGCTCATAACAGTGTTTGACAAGAAAGAAAATCTTAGTAAATTAGCTCTATTATGCACTTACATAACACTAGTAGTAAATTACTTATATTTCGCGAAACCGCAAATGCATTTACATCAAACCATTGTTTACTACATTTTTTTCCTAGTAAATAGCTTTCTTAGATTGTAACGGTTATAACTTGTACGAAACAAATCAATTAAGCATTAAACTTGTCAAACAGAATATATGCTTAAATGGATTCTTTTTTTCTGCATATTTTAATCGCACCCTATTGACCAATATTGGCTAAATCGATTTGCACGAAACTTTTCATGAGTAGGTAAACAATTTGATCGATTTTATTTATTCAAATCACACTTTACTCAAATATCTTATAAATTCCGCCTTATGGGCGGAATTGTGATCTTATTGACGATAACAAGAGTTCTAAACAGTTTTATTTAATTTTAACGAAAACCAAATATTTTCCAAGAAAGTCACGTTAACCTTATTTATACATAGTCGTTATCAAACGCTTGTATAATGATTAATAATTTATTCTTAACCAACAAAATCTCGCTAATATTTTACGTATTTTAATTTTACTAATTCTACCTAATCCTAATTATAACTATCCTTATGTTCTAACAGTATTCAGAATATTGACCCATATTTTCCATCAAATCTAATCAAGTTTTATTTCATTATAATAACGTAACACTCGTAATCTTAATATCAATAATTCATATTCAATTAAAATGGAAATTAATTTCACTTCTCTAGACTTCACTATTCTATTATTAATGTAGAGTTCGACAAAGATCTAAACCTATAATTATCTAACATGTCTTAAATAACTATTTAACGACGTTAGCTCTTAAAGACGTGATATGTATACTACAGTAGAAACTAATTTTCATGCATAATAAATAAATACAACTCTAAACACTTGAACATTACGGATTCATTAGTACAGTAGCATTGCATCGACTTTTATTTTAAATACGTATTGTTAATGAATTCGAGTTTCGTGTGATGTTGAAAACGGTACGCATTCCAACTATTATGCTGTTTAATTAAAATATTTAACTATAGTTTTGTTAAAATTTTAAAGGGTTTTCAATAAAAAAAGTATTTGTTCAGAATTTTATTTAAAAGTGGATTAAGTATATTAGTTGTATAACGTGTCATTTTATTCATTTTTGTTTTCAAATAAAACTATTTTCTATAAGGCTGTGAACTTTGGCGTTATAGCTAACTTAACAGAGATTTTTCTTGGATTAACCCAATGCTTCTAAAAGTATGAGTGATGTTTTACGACCATTTTGATATATATATAGTGTAAACATATATAAGCTATGGTTAAAATATCGTTAAAAGCAATAAAAATAGTAATTATCTAAAGCCTTATGGATTTTTCAAATTTCACGTTAACAAAACTTTATAAGAAAAATTATAAGCTTAAATTTAGCCTCTAGATTATGTCAATGAAAATGTTGGATTATATTTAAGTGCATAATTAATTCTAATGAATAATTCAAAAAGCTGATAATCTATATTTTTGGTATATTTCTAAGCCAAGTTAACAAATTAATCCGCAATATTAATCTCACGACACACGCAATTCATCATCATTTCGATCATAAGTTATTTCATTTCTTTCTAAAACATGAATAAACATGGGAAACAAATTCAAATAAGGATTTTAGATGTCGATCTCAAATTATAGGTTTATGTTATTAGCTAATTAGGTTAAACGAAAAAATATAATTATTAAAGCATCATTTAATTATACCACAGAATCTGTTTTGGCCAAAATGTATTTTACAGTATCAGACAGTTAAACTCTTATAGGAAAAGGAGACGAGTGGACAAAGTGTGAATAACACATACCAATAATACATCATCTTTTTTAATTAAATAAATAAAATTCTAATTTAACCAAATTATTTCAATCTTGTTTTTTTGTAATAACGCGCTGCAGATTTAATATTGCGATAATTAAATTTTGTTCGTCGATCAAAAAATTTTAATTTAAGTCATAGTACTTTGAATTAATTTTTGTTAGTATCGGGACATTATTCCGTATTAATTGAAAAGCACGCTTTGTTTAATGATTGACATATTTATAGTTTGCTCAAACAAGTTTTAATTATTCCCACGTTATATAGAAATGAAGTTTCATGGCCGGAACTAATGAGTAGAGCGCAATATTTATGTGCGAACTGTTGGAGAGAGCGAGAGAGAGAGAGAGAGAGAGAGAGAGAGAGAGAGAGAGAGAGAGAGAGAGAGAGAGAGAGAGATTATTGATTTAGTATATAATACGAAATCCGATTATTATAGTTATAATATATATAATAGTTTATTTTAACCCGTAGATTTTGTAACTATCAGACCATTGACTTTTAAATTCAAATGGCGCGCAAATGTACTTTACATTGTAACAGAATCCTCACTATCTTTATAATATTTCTAATCTCTTTTTATACTGCATCTACTGTAGTGGGTTTAACTTTTTATAGTCAACAACAAACAATGGTCACCAGCTAACACTAATTTTAATAAATACTTAATTTGAATATAAAATTAGTAAAATCTATTTACTTCAAAGCAAATATTAGGAAATATACTAGCAAATACTTAAAAGTCTTATCTCACCTGACAAATTGTTGACATTTAGGGCGCTTTTTATAAAATATATCCATTTGACATTTACTATATTATTTACTAGTGTGCGTAGACGTTTACATAGAATAAAAGCGATAGATAAAGAAAAATTGTTCCCATTATAAATTTTAATTATAATTAAAAGTTCAATAGAATTAAAAATTTAACATATCTATTATAAAAGTGTAATTTATTCGCAAACCATTGTCGCTTTGAGTAGTGGGAACAATTTCGACAAATAATTTGCTAAACACGTCAATAGTATTTCTTAGATTTAAATTAAACATAACCATCAAAAAATAAATGTTTGTGAATCAATATACGACGCGTTATTTATTCATTTTATACTAACGAATGAGAAAAAAAGAGTATGAAATTATGTTCATCTAATATAAAGATTGATTCAGAATGCATATGATGGAAATAAATTTCTCTTGGGTATAATAGTCATGCATAAAGTAAATGAAATAAAAGTGATATTAACTTATTTATTTCTTTCTCATACGATTCTTACGCAATTCAGTACAATCCCAGTGCACCTTATAATGCTTTTACCGCATTTCCAAGTAACAAAAAAAATTATTTGAACAGAAAATGAAAGAACATTTTCTATGTCCTAAAGTCAAAAAACGTATTTTTAATGGAAACCATTATATTGATGTATATTTTTAACACTTAGCTAACATTATTAATCAATTTTCAATTTTAGTCGTATACAGCTTTGTAAGTTTGTTTTAGATGTTTGAGCTTCTCTTTATATTATTTTCTTCGCTGGCAAACTTTTTCTCTTAAAAACTTCCAAAACTTTTAAAGAATTACAGAATATTACGTAGACTTAGAGAAATGTACTGTTAGATATATTCATTACAATGTGCTTACAGACTATAAAATAAATAGGAATATCAAGAATTCTGTAAATTTTAGCTTTTTTGTTTGTTTTTCGCTGCCTTAAGTTAAATGATGAGTACATTTTGTGCTTTTTATTTTTTTTCTTTTCGTGCATTCGCGCTCTCGAGTTATAATACAAAAAGATTAAGTCGAAGAAGAATAGCAATAATTTTCAATTCCCTTATCGCATACTGCAATACAGAATCGAGAAAAAAATCCCAGTAATGGCAAAAAATCGTATCGCTGAATGGAGACCAAAAACATCGAAACCGTGAATAAATCCGACTAAAGAAACGCGCAAACAAAAGAGAAGATACTCACTCTCCTATTTTGATTGCTGTGCATCGGTATTCCCCGTTGATTATCACTTGTAATGCTGTTTAGATGAAGTGTCGAAAAATGCATGTGCGTTAGTGTTTCGCTGCTTTTGACATTTGTTCACTTACCTAATATTACCTAACTTACAACATAGCATAATCCTCATAGTATTTTCTTGCTTTGATTCACTTTTATTTCTGTTTTTTTTTGTAGTCAGAGTTTTCAAAACTTATTTTTAGTAAATATTTTTAATACGAAATGAAACTTTGGCTGTTTTTCGAATGACATGTTGACAGTAAAGAGCTTATTGGCAAAAACTGCGAGAGATTAACCGAGCGGTAGAAAACCCAATAATAAAACAATAATCCGATTTTTTTACAGTGAGTTCGCTCTTATTTAAGTACATTCTCGATTATTTAAATCAAAAATATATCTATAAATATATTGAGAGATGACAACTAAATTTGATAATGTCAAGTAAAGATAAAAATAAAGTGTACGGAAATTTTGATAAAAAGTATATTATTCATAAATGCATATTCCATATTCTTTATCACTGATTAATGTGAAATATATATATATATATATCAATCAATTGTAATAAGTTTAATGTTTACTTCAGAATAAATCCGATTTAGCGTGCAGTTATATAAAAATGTATAGTTGAATTAATTTGCATTAACTCGTAATCATTAATGGTGCTATAATTTATTGAAATTTTTTTTACTTCGTACATCTTATACTAAATGTTCTGTTTTATTTTTTCTTGCTACTTACTAGTAAGATATTAATTTATAATTTTCTGATAATCCTGTCAAATAATCCAGAGAATAACTGCATAGTAATTTTTGTATAAAAACTGCATAAACATTTTTCTGTACGCTAAAAATCTTAAACCGTAAACAGAACTTAATTTTTCAATTTTTATTAAAGATTCAGAAAATAACAAAGTAGAATAAATTGATAATTAAAACTCAAAAGTTAATTTATTATTGCATTTAAATTTAAAAAATATTTAATTTGATTACAGGTGAATGTTGTCTGGGAATTGGGTCCGTTAGTCTGTGATTTGTACATTTCTATCGATGTGATCTGTAGCACTGCATCTATTTTTAATTTGGTAGCCATCAGTTTTGACAGGTAATCATAAATAATAGATTTCGATAATTAGACGATTTAAATTTCTATTTTTGTTTGTAAACGAAAAACTCAAATTTATTGCTGATAGAAAAATATTTGAAAGAAAAATAACTTATTCAGCAAGTTTTTTCGCCAAAAAACATTTCAAGTTTTTAGAAACAATTTTTCAATATTTTCGCTTACGGTTTTTTTTTGTGGTCATTTTCTAACAAAATTTGCAAAACTCGTATTTCAGCCAATAATTCAAAAAAGTAATATTAATATAAAACTTTTTTTTGTGGCAGATATATCGCAGTAACTCATCCAATATTTTATTCGAAGCACAAAAACGACAAACGAGTCATATTCACAATAGTGATCGTGTGGATCGCATCAGCAGGTGTTGGTCTGCCGATCGTTTTGGGTGCCAACACATCGCCAAACCGAATACCAGAGCTTTGCATTTTTTATAACTCTAATTTTATTATCTACTCATCGTTGTGGTCATTTTACGTTCCGTGCGTTATTATGGTCATTTTGTACTATAAAATATTTAAAGCAATACATAATAGAGCGAAAAAAGCTATCGGAAGCAGGAAAACGTATGCGTCGACCAATCCGTCTGAAAATCTTAAATCGGTTCTTGTAATCGAAAATACGGCTCAAACGCAAAAATTCCAGGAAGACTTAAAATTACAGCAAACTATTGAAAGTGTTAAAACTATCGCTAATAATAATAGATTACAGCCTAAACTTCCCTTAATTACGGAAACTGATCCGATTACTAATACGGGCAGCGGTGGGAGTAATGTGGAGGATGACGACGAAGATGAAGAAGAAGAAAAAGTAGAAATGGTTGAATGTCACATCATTGAGAATAAACAGACATTGGGTGCGGATTATGTTGCGCTTAATGTTACGAACGTAACGTCTGGTGTACAGCGAAGAGCCAATAAAAAAGTATTGCAAAGCCCTATCGATGTTGAGGTTACCATTGGAATTAATGGTAATACAGATTCTGGTTATGCCCCTTCCAATATTGAAGATACTCAATTTTGTGTTCAAAATCCAACCACAGAATCGCCAACCGATAAATCATCACCAGATGTCAAACTAGATGGAGATGTGCTGGTGGTTGTTGAAAGTGTTAACAAAAATGGTAACGCGACCAAACTGTCGTCTAAAGAATCTTCAGTTGAACCGTCACAAGCGTCTACTGGCCATAATTTTCATGTTCATCATCAGCGATTCAATGACAGCGTATCTCATTCATCACACGGTTCCACAACCGCTTCAACTGGTACTGGCCTTAACACTCATCTGCGACAACCAAAAAAGAAATCTCGATTTAATTTAGGAAGAAAGCATAAAAGTAGTCGAAAGAAGAGAGAAAAAGCGTCCGCTAAGAGGGAAAGAAAGGCCACGAAAACTTTAGCTATTGTTTTAGGTTTGTGCGCCTCTTTGTTCGGTTTGCTTCGTTTTAATCAATATATTCGCTAATTTCCATAACGTTTTAATGCATTATTAAGTTAATTATTAAACAAATTAAGTATTGCCTTAAACTAATTCGGTTAGTTTATTGTTCACATTCTCGCGAATATCTGTTCAGATACGGCAACTTTAATAAAACCACATGTTTTTTTTAGTTTTTATATCATATATATAAAAAAAGAATTTTCGCTCGTTTTGCAAATCACCCGTTTTTTGTTTGGATAAAAAAGATTTATCTCTGACTCGTGAGGTCATTCTTATGGAATTAAAGGCTTTTCGACTCATAAATTGTTATTATGAGACATTTTGTTGGGTTTCATAAATTATGCGCAGCTCTTACTCTTACTTAGTGTACTGAACTAGAGAACTTGGAGGCAAAACTCTGCGTTTGCTATATTAATATCCTGTTAATTGTGCGAATGACGCAAAATAATAGTAATTATGAGCTAAAAAAATATGGTTTCAATACATATTCATTAGGCATTTAGAATGCAATGAGCAACTAAAAACTGTGAATCAATGACCATATGATTAAATCAATTCATTATTTATAATCACAATTACGCCCAAATTATATATCGTTTTTAATTTTCATTCTATACTCATAGACGCGCCGATGGAAAGTAGAAGTGATAAAAAATACGACTTTATTTTAAGAATTTCTGCCTTTTTTATTTTTAGCTAATTAGTTAGTTAAATAGAGTTCACATAACATTGAATAAGAGCTGAATTTTTGACATTTTTATTTATTTTTTTATATTCAGTTGGCGTTTTGGTTGTTTTTGCTGTAAGCTATGCTTTGCTGTGCAAAGCGTTGGTAAACATTTTTAAAAATCAATTTTCAGTTTATGATATATTTCAAACTCAATTTTCAACTTTATGTTTTTAGTTTTTTCTCGGTATTAAATGTGTGCGCCTGAATATTACATAACTCGGAAAAAATAACTTCAAATATCGCTTAATAAACACTACAAAAAAGTTTTAGACTCAACTATTCTTGGGTTTATTTATTTTGAATAGTTCGATGTTTAATACAGGAGTGAAAATAAAACTCAAAATTTAAAAAATAGTAAAAAGATGTGGATTTTACTAATTGATACTAACGATCTTAAATGTTGAATAATGTTATCATTTTAGTCAATGCTAATTAGGTTTGCCTCAAACACATACCTTCAAATCAATAGGAGACACAATTTAAACTATTTATTTCTTGATTTATATGCATATAAGCTTTAACAATACAATACGCTATCACTAGATTTTTAAGAAAGTTTAAAGTTCACATTCATATAATCTATAAAAATTGTTTTTCAAAATATCAACACGCTTTTAAATTTCATAACTGCACAAATGCATAGTTTAACGATTTTTTCTTGAAACGCAGAAAATAATGTATAAAAGTAGAAGATATAATAAACACATGCTTATTTAATTAGTTCCAGTAAGTGATTTTGCACTATTAATTATGATTGTGAATTACAGTAATGTAATGATTATAGTCCAGTAGTACATAAAATTAATTATATTTGTCGAATGTGGCTGTAGATCCCTTGTGGAATTATGAGGGAGTTGTATTAACAAAAAAACTAACCAATAAGCTTAACTTTTCTGACTTAAAGCCGACGTGTAACACTAAAAAAGTTGAATCCGGATTAGACTTCCATTGACAGAATTTCGATAACATTTTCTTCCTCTATTTCTTATTGCTTGCTATACTTACATTTAAGTATACAAAAATTAACGCTTTTTCATAATTTCGATTTAAAACTGTTTATAGTTTTTAGAACTGTTAAAAAATATTATTATTGATTGAGGAATACTTCGTTATCGCGTAAAACAGGGGTAAAAAAGACTTTTGAAGTATAGACTTTTAGAAATTGTTTATATTTTAAACTACTAAATTTGCATAAATTTGCTTTTTGTTACTATCGTGTCCAATCATCCCGGATTTACTGGGACACCGGTATTTAGAAATATTTCATCATAAAATTGCAATGAAAATTTTGTCCCTGATTTTGCCTATAGACCGTCCATTGTTTTTAATATGATGTCGGTTATTAAACCAAAAATGTCTTAAGTTCTAATGATCTGAGTTGGTCCTATTCTATTTATTGGCCTTTTTTATTTTTGCAGTTTATTTTTTATTAATGTATAGTGTTAGGGAGAGGGAGAGAGGGAAGAAATAAAATTTTGAATAATATGGATATAGCGTTAATAGAGGTTAGAGCACAACCACTTACTCGCGCTTTTTATCTGCAAACTGCGTTAACAGAACTAAAATAATTCTCAGAAATCAAAACATTATAAGCATTTTTTTGTTATTTTTAAAAAAAATATAACTTTAGCATACAACTGTAACGACTTTTTTATTTAAATTTCGATAACACGTTCTTTCTTTCAAATCAGTGGTTTTTAAATTAAAAAACATTTCATATGATTAAACATTAGAATAGCGCAAACATATTCCGGTCAATAATAACATAGATTGACGAAATAACAAAATTAAATTTGTTGACTATAACCGATGGCAATAAAAGAATCAATGCGTGTAGAAATGCAAACAGCAATATAAAAAATAGTAAAGTATTTCATATATATATATAACTTATATTCAACAAATTGTTAGTGACTCTCGAAAAATCGTTTTATTATCCCATAGCGCTGCTAACTTGTTTCCCCATTGTGTTTGCGTAACGTTTGATTAATGAAAACTGTTATTACTTTTTTTCTCCTCCTTATTTGGTGATGGTTTCGGCGTTCGTTTAATATGGTGAACAAAAAATTTATGTATTCATTTTTCTGCATTCTTAGTGCCGCACAATAGTTTGATTAAAATTTTTCGGGTTTTGACATTTTGAAGTGCTATTTATAACAAAACTGTCAATCAATTTACTGATTTACAGACGCGCAGAGAAAAGTTGTCGTATTATAATAATACTTATAGCCTCGTAATACGTCGAAAGCCGATGAAACTTCTTACTGTTAGGTTTTTATTCAATGCATGTCGATATTTTTTCCTACGTATTTATCATAGTCTAACTTTCCCAAACTTGCTTTAGATCATCAATTGTTTCGTGAACTGTAACCTATAATACGTATATATGGAAAACATATATTTATGTGCATCAAAAACAAATTTCGATATAAGATTTGTTTCCTCTCCGCAGTACTTCTTAGGAGTAGTATTCATTTTTTTGAGTGAGAGTAAAAAATGAATGGATGGCTATTTTATGGCGAAATAAATATATGTATGTTAACAACACATACGCAACAAAAGAGTGAAAATAATTTTATTGATGGCGTATTTTTATCGAAGCGAGTCTTAGAATTAGAACTCTCTCTCAAACTAATGTAAATCTGACTATCAATTTCTTACGCAAAGTTTACAATTTCTAGATTAAAATACCATGAAAAGCAATAAATAAACCTCTCTCTCTCTCTCATAGAATATTTTTTCGGGTAAATTTTTTTCATAAGTCTACGTATTCTGACTTTTATCTGCGAACAGGCATTTATCATTGATATACGTATTTAGATCTGTAGTTGAATGCATTCATTTTTACGGTCAATAGTACTGTAAGAATAATAGTGAAGAGAAAGTAATAAATATAAGGTCATCTGAAAAATGATGTTTTAATGCTTATTTCATAATATTCCGTATATATATCTTTTATTCTGTAAGCATACCAAAAAAATGCAATCAATTTTTTTCATTTGTAGGTGTATTTTTACTTTGCTGGACGCCGTTTTTTAGGTAAGTTTTTGGAAGTATGCATATAAAAGTAATTTAATTTAATTTTACAATTTTTTGCAATCCAATGATCATTTCTATTATTTAACTTAGTATTAAAACTATAATAGAATATATAGTACCAAAGAAAATTTTGAAGTTAGCGAATGTGCATTTGAATTTTATTAACCCTTCACTCCTCGATCATCAGTGTTTCGCCTCGTGTAATACAATGTAAAGATTTTGTGACTATGATTTTATACTTGTGGCGGACATGACTTGAATTCCCATTAAGCATTATTAAGGATTCTTACGGCTTGCAATAAATGTCAAACGGATTTCACCTAAGATTTCAATTGTTACACAGTTACAATACTACAACCAATATAACGAATATAAGTTTAGTATAACTTAATTGATTGGTATGACTAAGCCATATAGTAGTTGATTTGAACTTACAACCTTTTCGTTACAAGCCTATCGTCTTATATAATCCATTACCGTTTTCAATATAACAGTAAATTTTTTTAGTTTAATCGCCATTAATTAACATTTTGAGTTAACTAAATTTTATTTTTTAATTTATTTTTCCCATCACTGAATTTTATGAATCTTCCCGTCTTAATTTTTAGCTCATTTTTTAATGAGCAACTAGTCGATTTGACATAGTCTGTCCGTCCGCCAGTATGTTAGCAGTGTAATCACATGCCACAACTTAGATTTGTTTTAAACAGATGCCTCAATCAATAAGCCTAAGATTTAAAAATCCACATTTTAAACTTAATAAGCACTCTATGAATGTGTCTGTTCTTGTTTATATGATGGGTATATTAAAATACTTACATGAATCGCTATACCATAAAATAGTATGCACTAATATTTGATAAGACCTTTATAAATTAATTAGCAAATCGTTCATTAATAAGTTAATGATAGTTTAAATGATAATTGCTAATTATTTCTCATTTAATTATTAACTTACGTTACAGTTGCAACATATTAGATGCAATCTGCATAAAGTTAGAAGAAAATGAATTCATTAAAACAGATTGTAGACCTGGTATGGTCTCATTTTTATTAACAACATGGTTGGGTTACATGAACAGCTGTGAGTTAACAATTTTTATTATCATTATTTGTTGGTATAATGACTGTTCTAGTTTTTAAATTCAATTTCTGCAATTTTATTAATTTATTTCAAAAATTAATATCACGTAAAATTGTAATGTTTAGTAATGTTTCTATAGTGTTTAATGTGGAAAACAAACCACGAAAAACGCATAACCATTTAAAGTTACCATCTATAAAGGATTTAGCTGCTCAATAGTAAACTTAAAATCTATAATAATAAAAATTTCTGGGGTGTTGTATGAATTTACCGTGTTTAACCGTGGAGTAGATATAGTAAAAGTTTAGATAAATAAGCATGTCTATTTTTTGAAATCTCTCATTTATTATTTCATGTCGAAATTATGGTTTAAAAATCTAGAATTACAAATTACAATATAAATTTTTGAGTTATAGTCTAAATTAAGTATGCAATTACTGTCATATTCGGTATATTTGGTCTAAATCTAAATGTATTGCGAACTTCCTCTATAATTATAATTGATTCTTATAAATCTCTGTCTTTATTAATGTCTTAATGGCATTCGTTTGCCACTCATTAATGGCTATCATAATAATAAATAACTGCTATATTTGATCTACGGTTCTAATTAATGTGACACATACAGTATCATATTAACGTTATAACTAATGGACACCGAAATTAATATCATTTATTGCTTAATTGCCCAAACAGTTAATTGAAATATTCTTTTAAATTGAAACTCGACGCTATTATGAGTGTTTTGCAAAAATTAAACTTATTATCAATTTCAAGCATAAAAGTTTATTAGAAGTCTCATAATTTAACAGATAATAAATTATATTTTTTTTCTTTTGTCGATAACAGGTGCGAATCCGTTAATATACACAATCTTCAATCCTGGTATGATTTTTAAGATTTAAAGCATCAAATAATTCATGTGAGAGTAAAAATATCGCAGTGTTAACTTAGCTTAAAAGGATTCTGTGTCATTCAATTCAAATCTACTTTAGTTTGTGTATGCTAAGTGCGCATAGAAATCTATCAAATACATAGGCTGAGTTTCCTCAATATAAAGTGAGCTAAAAAATATGATGAAATTTTTTAAACATTTGTTTATAAAGTTTTAGAGAAAAAATCAATTTTTAATCTAACGTGAATTTGGAGAAAAAAAAAACTTTTTTGATGCGAATTTAAAGCTTATATTATACTTTGTAAAATCTTTTTAAAACGCAAAGTATATGAGGATATTTATTAATAATATTTTTATTCCTTTTATACGTGATACAGAATTTCGGAAAGCATTTCGCAAGATTCTTGCGCAACCGTTTAATTAAAATATTTAATTAATTCCGATGTTAGACACGCATCTTTTATTCATTTCATTAACAACTTAACATTAAATTAAAAAAACTAAAATAATATATTATAATAAAATACAAGTATTGTAATAAAATAAAATAAAAATCTAATAAGCAACCAAAAAAGAAAATATTATGAAAGTAAATTAAAAATAGAAAAAGTAACGTTTGGCTAAAAAAAAGTTTGAAGTATGCATTTCTGATTCAGACGCACACATACTCAAACAAAAAAATAGTTACGCAATGATGCAGCTGAACACTGTGAACATACGAAAATGAATTGAATTAGTGTTTTCATTATAAGAGTTGAGTCACAATTGCGGAATAAAGAGATGTATCTTTTTAATGGCAAAGTATCACAACCAGAAGAATCTCTCGCATCAATCATTTCTATGTATGCTTGGTTAATATACTGTATATAATATGGTATCGCTTCACATATAAAATCTTGACACAAATTTTTTCTCCTCTAAAAAAACCATTCCAAAACTTAATATGATTATAGTTCATATACTCGGGTGTAAGTATAGAATACAACACTTTAATACGGTATATCGCGTTCCATTATATGTCTGCGTCACTTCACTATTCCGTATATATACGGATACTGTACAGCAAATAAAATGTGTTTTATATAAGCATCGATTTGTTTCGCTTCCAAATACAATTTAATCTGTGATAAATCAAAAGAAACGTATGTATAAATATTTATTTCTTTTAAATATTATTTTTTTTTTGGGAAACTAGATTTTTCCCGACGAGTAAACAGTAAGAGTATTATAATCTAAAACAGTGATGCACACGCTCGGTAAAAAATGATACTCAACGCTAGCTCTCACGCTCGGCAAAATGAGTTCACTCGACGCTCATTTTTATGGCGCGAGCGTCAGCCGAGTGTCCATATTTGTAAAAATTTTAATAAAAAATGTAATTTAAATTAAACTAAATTTCTTTTCAGAAATGCCTTGAAGTAAAACATTTTCAGAACTATAAAAAATTTTTTATAAACTTTAGAATATGTTTATACCACTAATTATTAGCTAAAATTAATTATCTTTGTTTTAGTATCAATTTTTAAGAAATTTTTTTAAATCTTATAAAATATTTTTAATCTACGTTAGGCAATCGCACTCATGCTCGGTGAAAAACCAACGCTCGCCGCTCACGCCAGCCCCGAGCGCCTCTCGAGCGTTGTGCATCGCTGATTATAATAGACTGTCATATTTTATATATCATATTCCAAAAATAATCGATGAGCACAAATTTAGTTTATTAAAATCATGATTAAATTGGTAAAAATGATGAAAAAACTCGTAAATGAAGATAAATTTCAACTAAATATACAGATTTTTTAATTAATTTGAAACATAATAAAAATGATGTTTACTGTATTGACTTTTAATTTTATTATTATATAAATTTTAATTAAAATTACTCAATGTTCCGATATTCAGATCTTTAACATTTAAAAATTGTCAGATCAAGCAGATATTTTTTAAAGCATTTAATATCGTGACTTAAAAACAATGAAAATCGGGTGTGATTCAGGCACTAAAAAAATTCGGGAAACAAAATAAATTTGGCAAGTAATTTTTGCTAACTTTTTTACAAAAAGTCGAGCTTATGGATGTCAGTCTACTGAACCCTAACTTACATGCTTAATTTCGAGTATGATAAATGTGATTGAATACAATTCTAAATTTAAAAGCTTTTATCTTCAAGTTAGAATAACCATGCATTAATTTATTGAAAAGTGACGTTCTATGAATGTTTTCGTTTTTGTTAAAAGATGGAAAAGTTAAGTATTAGGTTTTAACAATTAACTCGTTGACTGTTTTTGCTATACAGCTTTATTCTCTAGTATTTTCCTTTTATAAATTTTTATATGTTGAAGAATTTTACAGGCTGTTAAAGTCATCATTTTTTCTTACCAGTTAATTAAATTTTGACATTATGTTTATGCTGTTTTGTTTCAGCAATTCAGTAATGATTAAAAATGGCCATGAAAATAACTAAAATGGGAATCTTTCATAATTTTCATACAGTTAATTTCTAGAAAATAAATTTAATTTAAAAGTAGTAAATTCAAGAAAAATAAAACTTAATTAAAAATTATTTATTGTTATTGGAAATATTTTTAATTATTAACAATTTAGAAACCCGCTTCGCGTGGAAATAACATTTTTATGCCCGTATAATGTTTTACAGTATAATCTTTTTATTTTCGTTAAATTTTGTTTCATTGTTGCTTTTCTCTGTTATTTTTCCCGTTATACAACAATACTTATAATAATTTAACACTTCACTAGAACATCGGTATAAAAATCGCCCCAATCGCTCTTAACGCGCTCATAACACTTTTATTATAAACGGGGATTTTTTGGAACTTTGAGTCTTCCTCGATTAACATATCCTGAATATAATTGTAATTTTTCGTTACCTTATCTCTCCAGGGAAAATAATTATACCCGTTAAAAGAGGATAGGATAATTTTTTACCCCAAAATACCTAAAGTGGATAATAAAGCTTTTCAATGCAATTTTCCCCTTTATGTTGGCGTTTCCTGCAAAACTTTTAGCGTTGACGCATAGATGTGCAGTTCATAAAATGTGATGCGCAAAGCACTGTTTAGAGGCATTAAGAAATATTTATCCCATAGTACCTTTTGTGAATTAATTTTCGATGTTCCAGTGAAGTGTTAAAAAGTTTTTTAGTTATTGTTAGGCAACGTTCGGAAAATTAGCTAATTATAGTATTGTAGTAGAACGTGACGGGGGAGATATATATATATATATGGTTTAAGGACGAAAATTAATCAGGGGTTAAGACTATACATTTTTCTATTGGCTGGTTTATTCTTATTCCTAATTTTACAAATTATTTTTGTATTTTAAAGTGTGACTATATATAAAAAGTTATAAAAGTATTTTTATGATTAAAAGAATTTATCTTATTCTTAGTTTCTAATTAAGTTCGCGCAGTTTTGTTATCCATTGTATTTCTAAAACACAGAAATGCATTTTTTCAACAATTGTTCAAATTACACATCGATAATTACTTCAATGTGCAGAACGCCGGTCTAGAGAGTTCCCTTGTAATTTAGAGTAAAATTGGGGTTAGTTTACTTTGTTTTCGAATTGTTAAAAAAATCACGTAAAAAATTGTATATAGTTTATTAGAACTGTAAACAGCATCAATGCAGTAAAACATTATTTACAAATAACAAATAAATCAACATTTTGAATATCGGTGCGAAGATCTATTGTAAGGGCTAGACTAAAGAGAAATCTAAACATATATTTAAACAAAAGAAATGCTAATATCAAATGCTTGTATTTTATTGAAATGTACATTTTTAAGTTTACAAACTATAGCTTTTTCGCGTGCATTTTACAACAATCCAAGAACAAAGTAAACTAATTCTGTAAAGTTGTCATCTATGAGCAGATTTTGGGTGTGTTACAAAACACACTATAATATAGAGAGTATCTTAGAAACTATATGATACTATAGCGGTAATCCACGTAAAAATGTAGGTAATAATGGTTATGACGCTATCAGGTATTTGGAAACTGCTATTAAAAAGTTAAATAACTCTTATTATCAAACAATAAAATAATCAATCTTTATACGCATTATTCTATGAATTAATTTATAATGTAAATTAAATTCATTGAAATTGCATTAATATACTCAATAAACTTATTCAAACACGTTAATAGCATTATAGCGTTATTTTTAAAAATTGCTTGGTAATGAGTATTGCTATTATAATGTGTTTGAAATTCGTTTTTGTCATTTACGAATCAATAAATAGTTGGAAATACTCTCTTCATAAAATAAAATGTATTTCTTATAAGTTTATATCTAAATAAAAATTTAAATTTTAATAATAAATTCGTCAAAGTTTGTTGCTTGTTATTGCTTTCCTGAACATAATTAAAAGTAGAGAAATTTTACCCATTAACTTTAACGATATGATTATTTTTTATATTAAAGTTTTTTTTAACTTTTACTCAAAATGACTGAATTTAATCAATTTTTTATTCACTTGTTTTTTGCGAAATTATATTTTTCCTGGGAATCTATTAAATTAATGCTCAGCAATTCCATTTTAACCTATAGCTAATCGATTCAGTAATTTAATAGTTTAGAGCTTCATATTATTGCTTATAGCACTTTATGGATTATCAAAAACGAATTTATAGAATTGCGATGTCCAATACGTTAACCAAGAAACGCATGTTGTGGTTATTAAATATACTTTTATGAATGGAATATTAATAATGCCATTTTTCACGGAATCCAGATCGCATATTACTTTATCTTTTTATAATGCTATAAGTTATAATAAGGTAGAATAAAGTATTTTACTTACTGTAGTACCATATAATCTCGTACTACAATATACTATTAAAATTCCATTTTTTACTTTTCATTCTTACAAAAAATTTTTTTTTGGTATAATAGTAATTTTCAATAGATAACTTTTGTCAAGCCTAGAGCTAACTTACACAATAAAGTAGCACACGTTTAATACTAGCTTATAGTTGGCTATAATAACTTTTAAGAAATGGTTGTGATATTAAATTTCAATACAATACTAGCTTATATATAGATTGTAGCAATTTTAGAAAAAAAGCCTTAAGGTTAACAGGCTTTACATTAATATTATCGCTATATAATCTAAACTCTTTGACACAACTTTCATTTATTTAGAATTAAAACTTATTGTTATATGATTATGCATTGGCATTTTATTTTTCATTCGAAAAAGAAAAATACTTCAATAAAAATGGTGGGGGAAATAAAAATTTAAAAAAACGAGGAATGAAAGCTTTAACATCAATATTTTTTTTGGTGTATTTTGGCTTAATAAATAAAAACAATTCGGTGAAATGGCATATCGGCTAACTTTATATCGTTACAGAATTTCATAGCGTTTCACTTGAATTGTATTCACATATATATAATAATGGGAATTCTTTTATTGTTTATTACTGCCTGAGTATATATATAATATGCCATTTCACTGCCGAGATTCTATAAATTCTCTGACCATAATAATCTGGCAAGAATTTAATTATATTTTCTTAGACAGCTTTCTTTGTCATAGATTTCTGTGCACTTTTGCTTCTTTAATGCGGCACATCTGAGTGGATCACAATAGAAAAACTAGAGTTGAGTAGATTATAGTATTTTATGCAATTGCGCTATAATTGACAAAACAGAAGCAGATGTTCGGTTCTCTATAACGTAATAAAACTTACAATATATTAGAATACATCGCATTCTTCTGCCCTAACGGAACGATTTCATTAATTTTCATAATTAAATCCCAAAATTTAAAATGTGCGTAAAAAATGTCGTTATATAGATTTTTTAGCTCACTTTTTTTAGAAAAAGGAGAGCTTATGCATTTGACCATGTCCGTCTGTCCGTCTGTCCGTCTGT
>JAQIXJ010000399.1:0-36215 GCA_034700185.1 Phthiracarus laevigatus
TAATGAGATATACAGATAATGATACTACAGATAATGATTAGTGTAAAGTATTCGAAACACTGCAGTGTTTGGCATTAGACATAAAAGTACACTGAAATTGTGTACCAAATTATGTTGTATTTAAATAATAATTTCATAAATTTTACAAAAGTTTAATCATTTAAAATTATATAATAATGTATTGGAAAACATCCGTAATCAAATTATACGTTAGCGTAATTGATACTACAAACAAAGTTTCTAATCGACAAACTTTAAATTTTGTGTGCGCGTTACTAATACTCTGCTTTTATTTTGAATAAATTATGTTTCTACCAGATTATTGATTCACATTTTTTGCTTAAAAACGCATTTTGCTATAACTAAACTAAGACAGTGTTTTAAAAACACCATAAAACTTCTCCAGCGATTTAAAATGCAGTGCATTTAAATAAGTAAATCGTATAAGTAATACTCACACACGTTTATATAACGTTAGATATTGTTCGGATGCAAATATAGTTTGGTTAAAATGGTTAAAATATACAGACATGCTTACAGATATTGCTTATGTGTGTTAACCATATATGTATTATTAAAATGTTTTGTTTCAAACATAAATTAACGTTGATTACGGATGTGTTCGCTAGTTTTATCCATATATCCGTGTATTGGTTTGATTTAATTTCCATCTTATTTCTATACTTAAAATTAGGAACACATCCGATACGATATGTGACTCCTCATCAACTTAATGGTAGATCACATTTTATTATTTTGTTTGTTCTCCGGCATTGCGTTTCTTATCCAACTTTTGGCAATTTTATACATCTATCACTATAACCTAAAATTTTCTCTGTCTCTCTATTCTATAGCAGTAGTCATCATCTGATCGGAGATACATGTTTCCCATTATTTAATGAGGTACACAACTACGCGTCGCAAATGTTAGATGCACTCAAAGTTCTTTTCATCCTCACTGGTGCCTCTACTTATTTAGGTAAGTCATCAAAACTATGGGCAGAAAGAGAACAGATTGTATCACTTGATTATCCAATTCTATGGTAAACTACTACTATTACTTTTTTGTCCTCAACTTTATTTTAACTATTAACTATAATTGAGCGAACAAATGATGAAAAAGCGAGCCAATTATTTTGATTTACCGTTGTTCTGTTGTTAGGGTTTAAGTTTGGTTTCTAATTTCAATACTTGTTTTCGTTTCGTTTGTTGAGAGCGATTTTTTTCTTTCCTTTTATTTCATTGTTTCAATAGTAACAGTAGTAAATCAAATTATGACTGTATTTGTTTGCCTAATAATAATAAGTACGTAAAACTTATTTAAAAGAACAATAATAAGAAAAAGGCTGGTGTGCTTATGTGCTGTAAGTAAAATAAATAAAACACATGCACACACTTTATGCTACAGTTTTCATCGCTGCTAAAAGGCTTTAGTTAATTAAATTAAACAAAAACGCTAAAAATTGTACTTTCTTTTTTGTGTCGCGAGTTTTCTATATTAGATACGTCTAAAACTTATTTTTCTTTTTCCTTTTCTTTTTTGTTTAAATATATACATTAGTTCTGTTGGACTAAATTAAGCGTCCGTTTCTGTATACAGCGCTAAAATGTTTTAACACATTTTCCGTTAGTCTTACTTTTCTTTTCTTTTTCTTTCGTTCAATACGTTTATAGAACTTAATTATATCAATAAAAAAAATAAAAGCGTTTCGTTAGTATTAGTAACAACAAAAATCGATAGAACTTTATTGATATTAATACACAAATCGAGAGAAAGACAGACAAAAAAGAAGATCCTGTAGTATTTTGTTTTTTAAAGTTTAAATGTTCTTTATTTGTTTTTTTTGTTTTATTTCTCATATCCTATCTTTCGCTTCTTTTTTTATCTGCAATTATCTTATTAGTTTCCATTTAACTTTTTATCGAATTTAGTTTTAGCAAAAATATAAAAAAAACTCCAAATAAAAAACGCGAAGAACATAGTTTATTGAGGTCATACCGAATAACTAAAGGTGAAATTAACTTTAAACATCCCGTTTAACCGTTATTTTATACCAATCATTAGTTAGAGTTTATCGTTGCGTTATCATCTGAAAAGAATCAATAAAATCTTCTTTTTTTGCGTAAAATAATTTCTGATTATTCAATGCAAAAAATAGATTGATTTACGGCAATGCGGACGAAAAAAAAGTGTCTTTAAAAGCTTAATAATAAAAGTTTTTCATCAATAAATTATTTTGTTGGAACATAAGCGCAAAGAAAATCGAGATTATTTAAAAACTCGATCGAATAAAATTTCTAATAGAATGAGCAAAGTAGTGCGCAGAGAAAAACAACGTTTTTAACGATTTTCAATCAATGTCTAAAATTTTACGATTACTTTACGTACTAGAAAAATTTTATTTGATTGAAAATTACATATAATAGAATTTTGCGTCCTTATTTGTTTGGCAAAGTACGCCATTAATATGAAGTAAAAGTTTTGTTGATTTTGAACAATAAAAAAATATTAAGAAAAATATTTTCTAAACTTTCAAACTTATTTAAATTTTTTTAGACAAAGAACAAGTCTGTTACACTTTAGCCTTCTTTGTATTGCATGTTTAAAAATAAAGAATATATTGGAAATATTGCAGAATATTTTTGACAATAGCTGGTTTGATTTTGTCTTAAATTTTAGACTTCACCAGCAATGTTTTTTATAATTCGTGCAATTTAAAAAATTTACAAAATGATTATTGAATTTTTGCAAGCATTATCCGTTTATTGAAAAGATTTTAAAATAGACTTATTTATAAATCTCTCAAAAATATCAAATCACCCAACTCACAAAGTCTTTATAAAATAGTATCAAAATCAGGTTTGAATCCGACCAGATCATCCTTCTATTTTATTTTTAGCAAATTTCAATAATTTTTCAAATATTTATAGCAGTAAAATATCACATAATTTAAAAATTGCAGTAGAATTACAACTAATAATTATTATTTAGTTATAAATAAAGTTTAATTTTAGACATGGCAAAATTTTAAATTTTTGTTTTCATATTTGTATTATTAAACAAGATCAATACGGTCATAATATCTGACTTAAATCCGTGTAATAAATTTAGGATTCATTAAAATTTAACAAGTTTTATTCAATTGCTACTGAAAATTGGACAGATGCCACTGAAACGTGCGGAATATGCCACTTAATTTACATAATTATTAGCCTTAAACTTTCTTAAAAACAGCCAATTAGCGTTATATGCCACTGAAAGTTTAACCTAAAATTTTGTTTATTTTAAATACTTTTGACTATTTAACTACGTACTATTTTTAAATCTGATTCACCCATTTTGACTCGATTTTTACCCTCGTTTGAAAAAGTCAGCTATTGGATTTAGAATGTTCCTCTGTCTGTAGACTTTTTAATTTTTTTTAATTTAAAAAATCTTTTTTTATGTTTTTTAAATATTTTTCTGACTTTTTTCAATTTTTTTGACTTTATCAATTTTTTGACTTTTTTATTTTATTAGTGTTGTGATAAAATTAAATTTTTTTAAAACTTATTTTTTCACTTTTTTAAACTTTTTATTCATTTTTTTCTCATTGTTTTATCAAAAATGTTAAGCAACAATATAATAAGCACTATATTTTGGCGTATTAATGCAATTAATATCTAATTTACTAAGCTAATTTATTTAACTTTTACCTTAAAAAATACTTGGATCAAAGTGAGCGCTTTATAATATTTGTTCTAGTTTTGACAGTTTGCTCATTTTGACCCTACTTATATCCATTTTGAACCTCATTTTTGGCCTCATTGACCTGAAAGTCACTTACCTTTTATTGACATAAATGAAATCTGTTGAAGATCCTTAATTAATGTAAGAAATAAGGTAAAATCTCTTTATTAACATAAAGAAGAAATTCCCTTACTTATTATAAAAAGGTGCACACCAAACAAAAGGATGGACAAAATACTAAAATCCATAATCTGAATTTTGCAAAGTCAGATTAAATGAGATTATGCACTGAAAATTTTGAAACCGACCTAACCTAACCCGACAATTCGAATATCAATTTACAAGCCTAGAATACCTCTTTAAAATATAAAAGAAAAGAATTCGTAGCATTTGAAATAAATTTAAAGTTTGAGCATTCTTTTTTAAATCAAGTAATATCTTTGTCCTGATTGAAAATTAAAAATATTATTATTCAGTAATTTGTGCTAAGCTTAATTAATAACTTGTATCTAATTCTGTAGCAAATTTAGTTTACATACACGATTTGAAAATATATCGCAAAACCTGTAACCGAATTTCAAAGTATTATAAACTCTATAAAAACGCAAACTTAAGGAAAATTATGATTGTTTCCATGTTTTCCGTTCACATTCCGATAACACTTTTAAAAAACATTATGCCATTAGTAAACACAATTTATTTTAATTCTTTATTTTTCATGCCAAAGTGCTAACGATTTATCGAAAACTTGGTATATGTGTCAACACAAGAATATTCTTTCGGCTAAGAACTAATACAATGCATGAGTTGCTAAAATAAATTTTCGATATAAGTAGCGATAATAGCGAATCGATATGTTTATCTCAGTATTTGCAGTCATTTCAAAAGTTTTTATACTTTTCCAAATATGAAGAATAGTAATTTCTTTTTATCGCGTATTTTTATCCGTTTTATTATCGTTTCTCGAAGTTCATAGAAATGAAAAAAAAATTCTGCCAGACATTTAATATTTAAAAAGTTTTAAAATATTTAATAATTCTTTCATTTTTGTTCGTTACACGTAACATGCAATTATATGCAAAACGTTATTTTGTACACGCATATAGTATTTTCGTATGCATAGAAAAAATGGAAAATTTTATTTTAATATTCTAATTTAAATTTTAAATCAACATAAACTTTTTCAGAAAACGCTTAGCTAAAAATAGAGTATGAGCTGGATTTTTATTAATATTTTTATTTTGTTTAAAAAAATTTGGGAGTTTATTTAATATGAATGCACATTAATTTATTAGTGCTATTCAAACTTAATTTTCTATACTGTATGTAAGAAATGTGTGATAATGGGTATGTTTTAAAATTTTCTTTTTAACCTGCCAATGCTTTCCAATTCTCACTTTTGAACAATATTGCGGCGAACTTTCCATAAAAATTTATAAAACTTAGATTTAGTCTTATTAATCGATTATTAACTAAATAAGTTTTATTTTGGTTTTTTCAGCAGCTAAGTGTTTGTATGGTTTTTTTTAATTTTCATCAAATTGTAATTAAAACTAAATTTTACGCATTCTTTAATAGATTATTAGATTATTGAGAATAAGATTTAATATGAAAATTATTAGAATATAAAATTAAATCTATAAATTAACTATGACTTTAATGCTTTAATGATTTAATAAAACTAAGTCTTATTTAAACCCATAAGTCTCTATTTTTGCATAATCTCTGCGAGTTCCACAGTTCCCAATAGAATCCATATTGTTTAAGATTTATTTGGATAATATTATGGTAAGCTAATTTTGACTTAGTTGGTTATACTAACTAATTATTCTTATGCTTAAAATTTTGACACAGAAAGAATTTATGAGCCAAAGTTTTAAAAAAATTCTCTCTGTTAAGCAAGATAGCCATAAATTAGTTTTTAGTCAACTCGCACCCAACTTTATCTCGAAAGAATTGGTTTGCAGATAGTGAACGTTGAATTGTTTTAACTTTCATACATTATTAGGAGCATTGCACTCATACACACATTTATCTTCTAGAAAAATACTCACCATAAGTGGGGAAACGATGCGTAAAAAAAGACAAGCACAACACACACTTCTCTCTCTCTCTCTCTCACTCTCACTCTCACTCTCTCTCTCTCTCTCTCTCTCTCTCTCTCTCCATCTCTCTCCGTCTCTCTCACATACACAAGCGCAACACTAAATAAAATCTGAAAATAATTCATTTTTCTTTTGTTGAGTACTGTATTATGTAAGACTTACACACATTGGATGTATGAAAAAAATGTAGCAAAACATTGTTTTATATTTTACTAATGACCGGAAAATAATTAAATGTGCATTAAACTACATAACTCATCAAATATTAATTTTTCTCTCAAAAAATGAGCAAATAAATTCAAAAGTTATCACAACAAAGGATAAAAATGAAAATATAGTATTTATTATTAATTTTTGGTTGAACTTTTAAAAAGATGTATTACGGATTTGTGATCCCTTTGTCCCTCCGTTATACTTTGTATGTCTGTGAACTTCTTTCAGACTGGTATTTGGATATGTTGTAACTCTTAAGTTATTTCACACACATTTTGTGAAACTTTATTTATAAAGAATTTTTATTCAGTGCGATTATGTGGATTTAATCAGAAAATTTTACCGACAGTCCGATTAATACTTTTTACAGCTTTTTTAAATAGTTTCATTACTTAAATAAAAATTATTAAACTTGTCCTCACATACTCTTCCCCAAAAGCCATTATAACTCTATTATGACTTATTTGGCTCTTTTGGAGTACTATACAGCGTTATCACATTTCCACGGTCTTTTTATTTTTGGGCAAAGATTTAATCAAATCTTTTTGGCATATGTTATAACAGTATTGAAAAAGCGATTACTTTCACAGTTTGTTTTGTTTAAAAATATATTTAATAATATATAGTATTAAAAAGATCAAAAGTTCTAAAACAAAGCTTTAAGAACTTTACGGTTTTTTATATAAGAAAAAATGTCGTCAACACTCTTTTATAATATAAAATGCACGAAATAACCCGTCTATAAACTTAGCGAATAAGGTTCTGTGTTATTCTGTATAAAACCCTATAGTTCTACGTAGAATTGAATGAAATAATGCAAAAAAACGATCTTTAAACATATTGAATATTGAAAAACATGAGATCATGATTCTATTTAACCAATGAAAATTTTATTTAAATTATTAACTCGTTAATCTATTAGTCAAATTACGCCCTAGTAAACTACTTATAACAATGATTGACATTAAGTAAAATCAAAACTAGTTCCCAAACTTAGTAACGATTACTTTAAATTGAATCTAAACAAAATAATAATCACTTTTGTATGATGAAATTAGCTAATTGTTACATAACAGGAATGGTATAAAAAAGAGTGGCTGTATTGATCGGGTGCTGCATTGCGCCAGATATTCTAACTCTCTTTGCCTCCGATAAAACGATTCTTTTCGCTGCTTTCAAACCTTAACAACATTTCATTCATCTCAAGTTAAGCATTTCTCTATCAAATTCAAGTTTTATTCCGTCACATATATAATAGTAATTTACGCTTTTGTAGCGAAAATTTTTCCTTTAGCTTATTGTGAACAGGAAACGTAGTATAGTAATTTTGATCGCATTTCAACTCTCGTTAGAAGATTATGTAGAAATCACTTATTTTTTATTCTTTGGTATTATTAAAATTTTTTGATTTTGAATTCTATTCCGATTTTTCGAAACGAATTTTTATACTCGATTTTTGCGATGGAAAAAGTGCGAAAAACTTTGAAACTACGTTCTTAAAAACGTGTTTTCTTCGAACTATCCTAATCAGTGCACGTTTTCGTGGTTTAAGATATTTTTATTCCCTTTAATTTGAGAATGTTAGGAATTGTAATGAATTCAGGGAAATATAGTTCATCAAAACGAAAGGCATTCTCCGAATAAAATGCTAAATTAATGCTTATTAAAAATCGTGGTTTTATATGAAAGAGCGCTGTAAAGTGAGATGAATCTAATTTTTGATTCGACTTCAACAATAAAAGTTATTAAAGTTAATTAACATAACAGAATATTCTTAGACTTTACGCTTTATTTCATTCATAATTTTGTCATTTAAATTAATGAATGCTTTGAATCATAGATTCTTTCAGGAAAATGATTAAATGTTTTACTCAAAAAGAGTGCATTTTTGCCAGAATCCAATTTAATAGAGTATATCTTGAATTAAATAAACTATTTTGATTAAACATGCAACATATTTCCGCATAAATTATTATATGATATTATTTCGGATTATTGTTTGATACTAATTATTTACACAACGATTAACATTATAGACAGTGAGTGACTTTTTCATTTTATAATTTTAAATAGTTATTTTAATATGTATATTTAATTAAATTATCATGGAAATATTAATTCTAAATATTAGAAATTTTTACGTTATGAAAAATTTTGCAATAGTTTTAACAGCAGTTTTTCATGACTTTAATACCCATGCTTTATCGATTATAAGCGTTATCCATTTTTTCCTAAAATAAACCCTTACCGTAAGCAAAGTAATACATTTAACTTCCTAAAGCATACTAAAAAGAGTTTTTCATTATCGAGATTAAAATTTCAAATTAATTAAGTATTAAAGTCTTAGCTTTAATCTTATTCACGCTTTAGGGGAATCAAATATTTTGCTTCATTTAAATTTTCATCGCGTTTTTCAATGCTGCGATGCAAAGTTTTCGGTATTTTTTATTCAATTACTGAAATATATAAAACGCAACATTTTCTAATTGAAAAGTGATTTCGGTGTAAATTTTAAATCAAAAATGTTTCAGTTTAGTTACGCTAAACAAATACATCATCACTTCTTTTAATTAATGATGCGATACAACCATTTAATTGGATTTTTAAATTCTTTATCACGCATAACACTAATTGATTTATATTTGTCACGTAATTCAGTAATATAGTATGGAGATGTGCGTAAACTTTTCAAAAGCGGATTTTAAATTGTAAAAATAAGCACCACAGTAATTACTACAAATAGTACTTTAATGAGTGTTTCGATAATTTAGATTCAGTTTGTGATCAGGTGTCAACCAGTGAACATCAAATGTATTGCTGGTGTGCACTCACATACAAAATTAGACGCAAGTCACAACTATAGATACACCATAATTTATTTTATTTTACCCTATTTTGCCCCAATTTTGCCATTTAAGACTCAATTTTGGCTATTTCTTACCAGATTTTAGCTATTTTTGACAATTTTTGAATCTTAAAACCCATTTTTAATATAAAGACTAAACTCCTTTTATTAATATAAACGTGTCCAGAGACAGATAGAAAGACGGTCTTGTCAAATCTTATTGCTTCACTTTTCAAAGTTAACTCTAAAAATAAAGAATTTGATTTTCCACGCTACTAACGTAAGAGAATGTAAAGAAAATCATTTAAAGTTTATAATATACTGTATACAGTATAATACTAATGCTGACGGATTATTATAGCCACCGGATATCTGGAGCCAAAACCTAAGCCTGAATCGCTTATTTTAGAAAAAGATTCGGGTTGGATGTTCTTACACAGTGGACATTCGAGTTTTGGGTTCTATTTATGAACTTAGAATCTTTGAAATAATTTATGTTTTTGGAATATTTTATTCCTATTTATACGAAAATTTCGAAACTTATTCAATTTTTAATAGTATTATTATTCAACTATATTTCTGCATCATTTATCATTCTGTATCGCTAATATTAAATTGATTTGAATTCTGTATTTTTACAGCAAAAATTATTTTCTACTGCATATACCATATTTTAATGTTGCATTTTAAAGTGAATTAAAGTCATTTAACTATCGTAAATCTTTTTAGCTCAATTTCTCAGATAGAAATCAAGCTTATGAATTTGACTATGCGTTTATCTTTAATCTTAAAAAGCAAAACTGTCACCTAAACTGCTATATATTGTTGCATAAAATATATATATAAACTTTTTAGCAAAACAATGTCTACTAGAAAGTGAATTCTATATGATTAATATATGTCGTTCTTGTTTAATGATGTTCTGGCTGGAGTTCCAGACTAGAGTCTCGGGGTTGAGATTAGGTTTTAGCTTTTAAGTTGTTCAGATACTTACAGAAAAGTTTAGGTTAAGAATGGCGATCAAGCCATCTGCAACCATTGCTTCATCATCACTGTAGAAAACATTAACACAAAAGGAAAAATACTGTATTAACATTTTATTTATTATTGTCTGCATTAACCAATTTCATATATGCCTATTATATGTAAAAAAAAATTCCATTAAAAAATTTTCTCGTAAGAAATTTAAGAAATAATTGTAAGTGTCAACATTTTTCCGAATAAAATTTTTGTAATCATTTTTTAAGCTGCTATAAGTTATAAGCTATCCAAGGTTGCGTCGAAGAATATATATATACTATTTAGATTCGGGGTGAACTCGAATTCTTTTATCCTTAATTATAATTTTTACAAAAATTAATGACAGTGAAACGAATCAATAATTAAGATTTTAATAGATTTAGAAATATTTAATAGTAAAACAAGTCGTAGGCTATAAAACTACAGTACAGTAAGTTATATCACTTAAAATCTGAATTTATCATAAAAGTGATTATATATATATACGTAAATTGTATAATAAAATTATGATATTATGCAAATTATATGCGGTACTAAATTTTAAAACAATAGCGATCATATCTGCTTTATTACATAAAGTTTTAACCAAGTTTCATATTAGTTTCTAAAATATTTTGCTTGTTATTTAATAGACAAATTAAAATATTGTGGTCTTTATGTTGTAATATTTAGTTATAAAAGCAGTAAGAGTTTATAACAAAAAGCATAATAAGATAATATATATAATATATACTGTAGTGACAATGGTTGACAGTGTCTTATATTATTCTTTATTTTTTCTGTTATAAAGTTTCCTTTATCGTGAGTCTTGATTGTAAGCTAATAACGGTAAATGTGTCAATAAAATTAAGCTCAATCTAATTATGTTTGTTTACTTAAATCCTTGATCACAAAACTACAAATATTGTTTAAACGATACAATACAACAATAACTATAACAATGAAAAAATACGGAACATTTAACAATCTAATCAGTATTAACAAAAAAGTACGAAATGAAAGAAAAGAAGAGGAAATACTATCACTAAAAACCAATTTTTATCTTGTCATTTATTATATTTATAGTGACAAAGTACATCAGAATAGGCATCGGTGACAAAAACGAGACACTGGCGCACAATATGTCATCAATCGATAACGAAACGGGAATGATTGTCAACAATAAGAACAGTCAATTTGGTAAAACTATGGTATATTCAAAGGATATCACTGATGAATGTAAGTTTATGTTGTACGTAAAACATGTATCATAAACATATCACCCCTCGTTATTGTGTCCGACCGTTTAATTTCGCGTATAATACAAAAACATTAAATTGTGTTTATTTGAAATTTATTTCAAACCTACCAAACCTACCGAACTTACCAAACCTACCAAACCTACCAAACATACCAAACCTACCTGACCTACCAAACCTATCAATCTATCAAATATATCAAATCTTCCAAACCTATAAAAACATCAAATAATCAATATGTTTATAACTCTATTATAATTAGCTTGTTTTTAACAATTATAATTTGTAATAATACTTCAAATTTTTTGGTTTTTAATTCTATTGTTTAAAATGTTTAATTATTGACGACCTTAATGTGCACATCTATCTGCCTTTATAGAAATTAAAATGAAGAGTAATAATATAAACAAGTATAAAAACGTGATAAATTAATGAATTATTTTAATAATTATCACCAAATCTAATTGTTAACTAATTTTCAAAATTTTATTCGTATTTTTATTCAAAATTTTATTTTATTCATTTTAATTTTTCATCTAATGTCATCAGTCATTGTAGTTATCTAATTGTAAAAAGCTGCCTGTTGGCTACATGGCTACATTTTTATCAATTTATCAATCCATGCATTAGCATAATGTAATACACACATACAATTAATTGCATTTTAGACTAGTATAAACTAATTAATATAATAACATTAATTTTATTGAGACAAATAACAAATTTTGGATTTGAAATTTTATCGTAAAACTTAGTAATTGTTCAGAAAACTTCCGAATTTCAAATAAAATTTTAACTAAAATTGAATATAAATTTAGAAACATTAAAGGCAATTCAAAATTCACCAAAAAATAAAATAAAAATCATAAAAATTTTTAAAGTTTGCGGTTACATGAATTGATTGATCACAAACTCTTATTGAGTGGTCAGTGAATTCGTATGTCGATTTATGATATTAGGAATGATATATCATCAGAATGCATAAGAATGATGTTTTACGGAGCAACCAGTAACCAAATCATATGTCCATTTATCATATTACCTTTTCCCGAGATTTTCAATTTTTAAGGACGTATTTTTTATTTACTGATACGTTAAAAAATTGATGATTACATTATTATTCAAATAACTCCACTATTTTCTCTCTCTCCCTCCCTCCCTCTCTCTCTCTCTCTCTCTCTTCTCCATAAAAAAATCCTTTTTATTCGGCAAGATTTGGTAAGATTATAGTCGAAAGCTTTTTATAGATAATGATGTAAAGCTTGTAAAGATATATATATAATATATCGAAGTTTCAGGTACTTTACAAAAGAAAACTACGCAATAGATCATCCTATTAATGTTCTTTGTATTTAAAAATAAACAAAAACTTCAATTTAGCCCTAAAAACATATTATACACAAAAATTCTATTAAAATACTTAAACTAAGAACATTACAAATGCTTTCAAAGCGGGTTTAATTTTGATAAACAAAATAAAAAATAAACTTAAAAGCAATCGTATAAAAAGCACGCGTTTGAGTAATTGTGTGTGTGTATGTGTATGCGTTCAAAGTTATGTTACAGTAGTCTTATAATTATGATAATTTGAATTTTATATTTACTCAAAATGCTAATGCGTTTGCTGTTTGTTGCGATCCGGAAAAAATATTATCTATGCATCGATTCTATTGTATGTCACGAATGAGCTAACATTTCAGTTTGGATTCTGTTGAACGATAAATCCCAAAAGAAATTTTTCTCATTTTATTCTTTTCGTTTTTTTTGTGTGTGTGTATGAGATACAAAACGGCTATCGTATTCAATGTCGATATACATTTTTCCTTATTTTTATAGATTGAAATGTCATGCATGGAAGCCATGCACGCATTTCAATGATGTGTCTATTGGTTTGACAGCAATATAATTTTACGATAGTTTAACTGACTATTTTTGTTGTAGATATCAAAATCTACTGCTCTAAGAATGTAAGATAAATGGAGGCCATATGTAAATGATTAAATGCCAAAAGTGGTTGAATATATCAAACATTGTGCGAATAACCGATGTTTAAGCAACGTAATTGCAAAAAATTATTATATTAGCGAATCTTTTGATAACTCCGTTCATGCACGAGTAAATTTGTTTTATGAGACTTTCTAAATATATTATTATTATTGTTAAACTTTTCAAACAAAAAATATATTAAACTAAATTGTTTAAAAAGAGACGTATTTTTTAAAAAAGCATAGTATATCTAAAAACATTAAATTTACGTTGCAGTTATAAAACGTCGGTATGGACTGAAAGAATATCCATCGGTGGATACGCAAACATTGAACATCAAAAATACACAACTGGATAAAGAAGTAAGCGATACCTATCTTTCTATCATTTATTCTGGATAATAATCGATGAAATTTAAGTTTTCATGGAAATAATTGCATGAAATGTCAGCAACAAAACAGTGTCAAAACAAAATTAGATCTGTTCGACATCAAACTTTCCAAAGATAATGATCCATAACAATGATTGATACGAAAAAAATTTAGTACTCCTCCGACTATTTATTATTATTGTACGCTTTTATTGGCTTAGTTTCGAAGTTCAACAGATTATTCTTAACGGCCGAAAGTATAGCAATGCATTAAATAAAGCAATTTTAATAATGACTGCGCTGTTAAATATTAATGAGAGGAGAGATGAGAGCGAAAATTTTTTATTTTATCCCATTCTATTCCACTCTTTTTTCGAAATGTATTGGAATTGAAATTCATCGCATTTTCATAAAATAAGTGCTGTGTGACATCAGATTTCCTTTAATGCTTACTATACACAGCTTCCTCTTTAAGTTGACATTATTGACAAACTATATATTACGCAACAATGACTGATTGTCGCGTGCATACAAAGTAGATTATAGGCACAGATTGCGCGGTTATGTGCAATTAATATATTCCGCGGTATGTCTTGTCCTCATCAGTATGTCTAAAGAATGGTAGATGAAAATGTTTTTTTTGGTATGCAAATAAACTAGTCTATTCTTAGTGTCGCAAATTGGATTGAACTATTGGGTTTTTTAAATTAAATAAACTATTTTTGTTCGTATCAAATACATTATATAATTTTCAGATTTTATAGAAAAAATTTTAGAAACAAAAATTAGTTAAAACAATGCGCTATGAAAGAATATAGAACTGGATTAAAAAAGCGAAATTTGAAGTTTTAGGATACTTTTTGGGTTAAAATATTTTAAAGTGTCTTAAAATTAAATAAAAATGAAATGCGTATGGAAAATGACTTTACTGAAAGTTTAATTTTAGTGAATTGAGGTAACAAATGATCAATTCTTAAAATTTTTCAAATATTAATATCAATATATAGTAAGAAAAACTAGTAAATATTGTATTTAATCACTGGTTATTTTAAGTGTAATTATTTTGCCTTAGGGCGAAAAATTTGTCAAATTTTTTAAAAAGATTCATATTAACGCTTAATGGAGGTTTTAAAAAATTTCTTAAAACTCCTATGGATAAATATTTAGTTTGTTTTTTAAAAGGAAAATTAATGCGGTCAAAGTTAAATTTTACATTTTCTTTTCTCCAACTAGTACTTTGATTGTATTATTATTCTATTAATTTGAAATTAATGCGATAAATGATGATTATGATAATTGTAATATTTTTGTGTTTATTTTTGTTTAGTCTCGTTATAACTATAAATATCGTGTAATAAAATCCGAATACAACAATAGTTACTCGAGGTTTCACTTCAGCGATGACCAAAATATTCCCGCACAGAATAGACCCACTTTTGAGATCGAAATCATGGAAGAAGATGACAGATATTTGCCGAAAAGGCTTTTACAGGTCAGTATAAATAAATGCCATGGATATAAGAAATCTTAAATAAAAGTCACAGGAAAAAAATTAAAACACACATAAAAAGCAAACGTAAAATGTAACTCTTATACCGTTTACAAAATGTTACACAAAAGCTTTCAGACTTACGACATAATTGATTACACCTCTCTTTTAATAAAGAATATCACATTATGAGATGGCAGAGAGATTTGTGCTTTTCGGTCGTTTAGATCAAAGCCGAAAAAAATTAATCGTTTGCTCGTTAACTTTTTTGTTTGTTTTGGCGTACATCTATATAACGCCGAAAAAAAATAGAAGTTATGCCGTAACTTAATTTATGCCCAACGAAAGTCATCAATAATGCTTTTTCTCCACTGATTATATACTTTAGCGTTTACGCTAAAATTGTATCTTTATTATTGCATTAAATTATTGAAAACGCATTTTTCACTCTCAATCAGTGAATGAGCAAAAAATACACTGTCAACTGTATCGCATCAAAAATGATATATTAACACATATATTAGTGCGCGTTTAAAAGATGTGTGTGAGAGAGAGAGAGAGAAGCGAGAGGTAAAGCTAGGATAAAATAACATTAAAGTGCCAGAGATATAAGTTATATAAAATATATATTACACGCTTAGAAGTCCGTGAGATATCATACTTCGCACAGTTTTTTACGCTTCATATGTTCAATTTTATATGGATTTTTACCGATTTTTTTTGCCAAATTGCTATCTTTTTTCCACGTGATTGTTGTCAGTATCTTTTATAAACTAATAAAATATTTATTCGGAACTAATCACAATGCCAACGAAACTGGAAAAAATAAATACTATTTATCATTGTATTGTTAAAATAAAATTCTCATGATTTGTTTGTTTTCGAAAATTTTATGCGCAAAATTTATTCATAAAAATTTCGAAAAGTTTCACTGCAGCAGCGTATGTGTGATTTAAGATTTATGTAATGTTTTGATATAAAGTAACATTTAATTAGGAGTAAAAATGTCATTTTGCGTGAGTACGCAATTTAGTGCAGCTGTTGTTACGGCTGAATAGTATTAAAAAACTCATTTAATAGTAAAAATTATAATGGTATTAATGAAGAAGAGATTCGCATAAAAATTATCTACTTTTATACTGTTACGCGCTTTTATAGCGAGTCGTATGCGTATAAGTACTGATTCTATAAGCTTCTTAAGCTTCAGTTGAGATTACGTTTCAATTGTCATTTCTGTTAATGTGATTCTTTATACTTATTTCTTTTTTTTCAAGCGTTAAAAAATATGCTAATATCGCTAATTCATAGAAATCTCAACTATATATTATACTTAATCATTGTAAAACTAATTTATTTAAATTTTTGTGATCAAAGTTTTTTTATAATTTTTAAAAAGCCATTACTATGTTTAAAGGTGACAGTGAGCGACGAAAAGCATGGCGTAAAGAATATATTTTACTCAATATCCGGTCACGGAGTGGATCTGAAAAATAAGGTGAAAAGTAAGTTTGGCATAAATTCGACGTCTGGCGAAATATACGCGTTGGAAGCGCTGGATCGCGATCCGCCACTCGGAAGACCACAGTGGAAACTGTCGGTGTTTGCCGAACAGTCAGAGTCACGCGAATTAGTCGGATATGCGGATGTGATCGTCAATCTCAAAGACATTAATGACAACTCGCCGTTCTTTCCATACAAGCATTATAACGCAAATGTGACCGAAAATGACACAATCGGACAGTATGTGACGACACTAACTGCCATCGATGTGGACGACGTTAACGAAGCTGACAACGCTAGGATTACGTACAATATTGAGGACAATCAAGTTAATGATAACGGAGAACTGATATTTGCTATTCATTCGCAAAGTGGAACAATAAGCACCGCTATTTGCTGTCTCGACAGAGAATCCCATTCCGAATACAAGATCAAAGTAATAGCGAGCGATGGAGACGGACTTAAGGTTTCTAAATGGCTGTTATTTAATATTTTCGTATTGTGTTTTTATGCCAGTATTTAGCATTGATCGCATGATTCCCAATACAAGAGCATATAGGGTTACTGACTGACATCTGACACTTTCGTTTACTTTGACGCACTTATTTGGGTGCATCACTTATTTTTAGTAAACCTTATGCGAATATGTCCGAAATTAATTGAAATAATTATCGATTTTTTTTTATGGAAAAAGTAATTTTTGATATTTGCATATTTAAACTATTCTTGCTATTTTAATAAAGAAACGAGTATAGAAAAAATATATGTGAAGTAATATTTATAACCATTTATTTTGGTAAAGTAATTCTAACATTTTTCTAAATTTTTGTTACATATAACTTATTAGCTTATTTAAAAATTATTATGATTATTATTGATTGTTTCAATATAATTGATGGGAAACATATTAAATAGGATCGTTATTTGATACAAACATCATATTTTATTATTATCTCTGTATCATTTTTCGGGTATAAATAATTGAATATATATCTCTCTCCCACAATACCAACAAAAGGCGAGCGCAATGGTTATTATAACAGTGATAGATGTGAACGATATGCCACCAAAGTTTAGCAATAAAGAATGGTTTGTTGACGTGGACGAGTTAGACGTCACCAATAATAGCGACGAATATTCCTCTAACACTCAAATGCCTATTCTAATCGTAACGGTAAACGATTACGACTTACTCGAATCAAATACGTTCGCGTTTAAGATTATTAATGACAATATAAATGCGGACCACTTCTCATTAATCGCTAACACTGATAGTGCCAGCGCTTCTCTCAGAGTTGTGAAGTCACTCGATTACGAGAACCATAATCAACGGAATATTATTCTGAACATAGCGGTGTGCGATAATGGCGATAATTTCAGTGATCCATATCGTACTGATTACGGTTTCATACACGTTCGGCTCAGAGATATCAACGACAATGAACCCCTATTTTTGAAGTCAAACATCGAAGTGTCGGTTCCCGAAGATACTGCTGTTGGAACTATTGTGGCCAAATTTCATGCAACAGACGCGGATAAAGACGGTTTCTCCAGAGTTAGTTACGGTATAGTACGCGAAACCGATAAAATGAGATTGTTTTCCATTGACTCGAATGGTATTGTGAGACTGGAAAGAGGTTTAGATCGCGAAAGTGTGTCCAAACATAAATTATTGATCATTGCGTCGGATGATGGCAGTCCTACAAAGTCTTCGACAGCAATACTAAGCGTTGACGTGGAAGACGTGAACGATAATGCGCCGCATTTGTTCAATAATTACTTTATAGTGATTATGGAGAACTCTTTACCGCAAAAAATTGGCGAAATATATGCCATCGATTACGACGAAAGAGTTAGAGGTTATTTGATCTTAATTTTAAATAAATGTTAACTAGTAATCTATAAATTATAATTTGAGATGAAAATTTTGGTTAACCTTTCATAAAAGTATATTTACAACTGTATTAACCTATATTGCCAAAATATTTTCAAAATTTAATGTTTTGAAGTTCATTGCGTTTTATTTAAGTAAATATCTCGCCATTAACTTAGTGGCGCCAAACACATTGAGAAAATCATTTTTAATTACTCTAAAAGTTAAAGCTGAAGCTTCACTAAAACGATTTTAGCGGCCAAACAAAACAACGGCCTAGTTTTGAAGTTTATTTATCTGTTAAACGCAAAGAAAATCAATTATGTTTTATGAAACAATTCAAAAATTTCGGATTCGGAAATAGGGGTAAGACTCTCGAAATTTTAAACTTGTGCATAGATCGAGATATTGATGAAAAATTCTACTTTTCGAAAGTAAAAATTTCCACAGAAAATCCAAGTTATAATTAGTTCTCAATAAAATCTCAAATCATAGTACCAGTATATCGTAAATAATATTTTTCAACATTATGTTTCTTTATTTTGAATCGCTATCCATTGTAAAAGGAAATGGACCGCCATTTATGTTTAAATTGGATGCGAACGCACCAGAAATTATACGAAATAGTTTCAAAGTACAGCACGAGAACAGCGGTGACGGAAAAGCCATCATCTATTCGCGTATTAGTTTCGACAGAGAGCTAGAGAAACAATATTTGTTACCAATTGTTATTAAAGATAGCGGTTATCCATCATTAAGCTCAACAAATACTTTAACAGTGATTATTGGCGATATTAATGATAATACTATGAACGATGGATGGAAGAAAATAACGGTATTTTACGTGAAAAATAGTGAAGTTAAAAGTGATGTGTTCAGTAGACGAATACAATTAACAGAAATCGGTACAATCAATGTGGACGACGACGACGATTGGGACACAAGCGACAAACTTTATTTCTGGTTTAACGAAAAATCCAATCCAAACTTTGATTTGGACACCAGAACCGGAATGATTTTCATGCGCGATATGGTTAAAGGCGATTACGAACTCAAATTCACTGTTTTTGACAGAATTCACAAACAAGAAGTATTCGCAAATGTTTGGATTAATGTGATCGAAATCGATTACGAAACGATGTTTGATTCTGGTTCGCTTAAAATATCGGGGATTAGTTCGTACGATTTTATTACTATTTGGGACTGGAAGGCGAAGAAACAAATTAAGAGCTATTATGAAAAGTTAAAGGACTGTATTAAGCGTATTATTAGGTGCGATGAAATCGAAATATTTAGTGTTATTGAAAATAGTGATGGAATAAGTGTGAGATATTACGCTAAACGACAGTCTCTTGTGATGTCTTCCGTGTTTCTTAACGGAATTATCGAACAAAATAGATATATATTAGAAAGTGAATTACAGGTTTGTTACATATTCATTATTATGCGCAATTATTAAATAATTAAATTAAATAATCTGGTACTCAAAGGTTTAGCTATAAGTTACTTGAACTTTACTTAAACCAAACTGACCCATTATTATTTAGAAAAGTTCGAAAAAAGTTGGTATAAACATTTTTGGTATAATTAATTCTTTTATAATCTTTATATCAAAAATTTTATTTTAGTTCTCTATTGAGATAATAATTATGGATTCTTTAAGTTCATTTTTCCATGGATTTGTTAGTAATATCTCGTAATATAATCCATATAAAGTTTATAATATAAGTTTTTCTGAATTTTTAATAAAAAATTCGTTTGACTGTTATACCCATGTTTTTGCAACAAATGTCAATTAAACAGAAAATGCACATTTTTCAAACTACTGTTAAACTAGATCGTCGGCAATAATTTTTTAGCCAAAAATTAGCGATTTGCTCTGTAAGGCATTAAAAATATTTTGATTGCAGCTCAATATCACACAAATTGGTATCAATGAGTGTATGTTTGAAGAATCGTTAATTCATTATTCAAGAATAATGTATTAATTATTAAATCATAATCTTGTACTATATATATATGTTTTCGCGCAAATATGAAAGCAAAATATTTTACCGACTAAATAAATAATCACCCAAACATTATATTAATCACGCAAACGGATGTAATGTTGCGAACTTGCTATTTGGTGTATAAAAAATTTTAATTCAAACCAAATATGCGTAATTGTTAACTAAAAAGAGAACTTACATAAAGTTACGGAAAACTGCATCAATATTTAATTAAACGACTCGAGAATAGGGTATACATTAAATTTAATTAAACATTTCACGACTTCAATCGAATCTCATTTAGTTGTAAAAGAGAGAAAACGCGACAAATATAATTTGAAAAGTGTACTTATTTTTATTGCATTTAATAATTACAAAAAACACTAAAGAATATTTTTAACAGTTATTTACATTGTGGTAATATAAACAAATTAAAAGTGTTTATGGAAATTTGCACAGTGTTAAAAGTGTTACACAGTTATGGAAATGTTACGAATTGTTATTAAATACCATATTTTGTTGATATATTAAACTTTTTTAGACACAAAAATTTTTGAACCTTAGCAATTAAAGTTTATAAGAATTATAGAAGTATGGTAGTGCCATACAGGGGTGAGAAAAGTTAAAGCCAAAAAAATTTTCAAAAAAATAATCCCATTATTTTTAGGTTTCAAGCGCTGAAATAATTGTAATTTTTTTAAAATTTGGTAAAAATGAATTCTATAGTTATTGGGCAGAATTTTACAAATTTGATTAGTTTTGGAAGGATTTCTTCCTAGAGTTATAGGCGTGTTTTATGATATCTAAAATTTTGATCCATAAAATTTTTAAAAATATTAAAATAACTTTTTCATAAGAGTTTTGTTCACACTGAACAAAATAAAGCCCACAGACTTTCGTAGTTTGATATATCCTGTATAACCCATGTATAGATTGTATTTAAATGATTTCGGATCAGCCATTTGAATGGCTTAAGCGCTAATTTATAATTTTGTTTGCAGCTGAATATCACACAAATTGGTATCAATGAGTGTATGTTTGAAGAATCACACGAATGTGAGAGTAAAAGTTGTTTCACAGATGTTTCACTGTCACAACGAAACTATGTTTTAGTGAATGCTAATTACACATCATTTGTTGGAATTGATTTGATTTCAACACCAAAATGTGTTTGCAAATACGATCAACTGTTGCAACCGTGCAATACTCCAAAGTGCCTTAACAGTGGTAATAGTGGTGGTAATGGTGGTAATGGTGTTGGTGGCACGTGTACACACCATAATACACCACCACATGGATGTGATTGCGCTCAATCCAGTTCATCACAATTACCACAATCATCACACTGTTATGGGAGCAGTCGATCGTTCAACGGTCAGGGATGGGTTTGGTTGCCACCACTCCAGCAATGCATTCAATCTCATATTAGTCTACAGATTATGACTCAAATACCTGATGGACTTATTCTATATTTTGGACCAATTATTCATACATCGTATCATTCAACACAACATATAACTGACTTTATATCATTAGAACTAAAAGATGGTTACAATTTATTTACACAAATAAAAGCTTATATTAATTTGAATTAATTTCATTGTTTAGGATTTGCCCGAATGTTACTTGATTTTGGTTCGGGTACAGTAGAGCTTACAGTTTTCAGTGGAAATGCTTTAAATAATGGCGAATGGCATACAATCGATATGTTTTACGACAAACATTCCGTAAGATTAATGATTGACCATTGCGTGGATGCAGTCATATATGACACGGAACCGGTAAAGATGGACAGAACCAGATGCGAGAATGTGTCATCGATTCCACTATTTAGTGAATTACTTAACGTTAACAGTCCACTACAAATTGGTGGCATTTCTCATCATTCAATTTCTAATCAATACAAATGGAAATATTCGCACACAACTCAAGGATTTGTTGGTTGTGTCCGAAACTTAATGCACAACTCATTCAACTATGATCTCAATAATATTGTTAACTCAGCTAATTCTGTTGCTGGTTGTCCTGCAGGTAAATATTTTAATAAATTATAAATTATTCATATTTCTCGTAATTAGCAATTCTATTAAATTCTTTGTCATATTATGTCACATATATTTTAATTAATTCACAGCTCAACAGAGCTCAAACTAAAGTAATACTACAATATTATAAGCTTAGACCTCATGCTGTAGTAATAAACTCCCATTTGTTTCATTATCTGTTCTTTTAATTCAATTATATTCAATTAGTATACAATAAACTCAAATATGTTTTTTTAAATGAAGATATATATACAGCTAAACTGTTTCTAATTAAATCGTAAAATATGTTAAATTAGATTACTTCACAAAATAAATGAGATTAACCCCTTAATGGTAATGTTTAATTATAAAACCAGGTGATTGGATGTGCAATTTTTTATCGAAACGCTGTGTGAATGGGGAATGTTTGGGCACATATAACAGCGCTAAATGTGTTTGTAAGGCTGGATGGTTTGGACCGCAATGCGATAATCCAACGCAGCCTAAGATGTTTCAGCAAAGAAGTTTCGTTAAATACGCATTAGCTATAGATTTGGATCCATTCACTGCTGAAATACAATTACAATTTCGCACACGTCAACCACACGGAGAACTGATCCGATTATCGAGTAAGGATAAGCGAGAATATAATATACTAGAGATCCGTGATTCGAAGATTAGATTTCGGTTTAATTTAAACCATATGCGATCAATCGCTGAGAAAGAGCTAACACTGCATTATGTTCGCGTCAACGATGGTGTTTGGCATATTGTAAGGGTTTTACGATTTGGTAGCTCTGTTTCGCTCACTCTCGATGGCGGAGGTATCAATCGATTTATTGAGAATGTTCAGTATATGAATGAACATCAATTACTGGTTGTGGATAAGAGTAACGTAGTAGTTGGCGGTGATGTTCATTACCTCGGAATCGGAGCATCTGTTGTCGCTAACGATTTCGCTGACGGTTTGTTCTTAAATTTTACTGATATATATATTTTTTAATTTGTTCAAACTCGAAATATTACGGGCAATGATTAGCAACTTATCAAAATATAGTTTATCAAATAGAATACTTCACATACAGCGTTATATTCGTAACCTACTCAGCTGTATCATACTCTTTCAGTATCTGTGCATTTGAATCAAAAATAATGCAAATGACAAACAAATAATCAAACAGAATAAGCCTAAAAACTTTAAGCCTTACTACCATTTATAACTGTTAATAAAACGGTGAATTAAAAAGTATCAAACCCTCGATTTGCATTTCCAGTAAAGCTTAACAGCTTTATTCACAGCTTCCAAGAAAATATAAGTCTTATTAACGCAATACACTCTCTTAACGGTATTAACGATTTGTTGAGTTATGCAGTGATTGAAGCATTCATTTATTTAAGTTATTCATTTGGTTTGATATATTGACAATTTAGATGTTGTCAGTTATACGGTAATAGAGGAAAACAGTTGTGCGCGTATGTGTGCATTGAATAAAAGAAAAACTATTACAGAACTCGGGAATAAAAAAACAAAAGTTTATCCATTTATTATATTTTTTCGTTAAAACCATTAGGCTGTATAAATGATATTCGCATCGATGGCCAATATCTAGCAATGGACAACGAATCTGCGAACGCAGCAGTAAGCGAATGGCGAAACGTGATGGATGGGTGTCCGTCCAACAATCCGTGTGAGAGTAACACTTGTCAACAACCATTTGTTTGCGTTGATGTATGGCTTATGCATAAATGCAGGTCTGATTTATCTGCCAAAACCCTTAGTTTCTTAATACAGTTTCTCATAATACCATTGTCCTTATATATTATTTTGTGTTTGATGTTTAGCTGTCCTACTGGTTACAAATTGACATCAGACCAAACCAATTGTACAAAGTATAGCGATCGGTGCGACGATGATCTGTGTGACGGTATGTGTGGCGGTAGTGATCCATCATTCCAGTATCAGTGCCAGTGTCCCGAAAATATATGCAATAGTTTGTCGCAAACAAAGTATGGATTGACCACTACAGCGGTGGCCGCTATAATACTATGCGCCATCAATATTCCACGTAATCATAATAATTTCATTCATTTCTCGTTATCATTTATCCTCATTATAATAACTATTTTGTGTTTTGCTTCCGCAGTGCTATTCATTATAATATGCGTCTATTCGCGATATGTGGGCAAAAGAAGGCGTACGAGAAAGAAGCGAACGAATGACGCTAATGACGACGATGTGCGGGAGAATATCGTTACGTACACCGATGAAGGGGGAGAGGAGGACATCAAAGCGTACGATATGACATCGTTGCGTATTCAAATTACCGCCAATTCGGCCAACAAAACCGATAACTATATCGCGCAAACTGCTCGTAAGCCAATCCAATATTTTTTACTCTTATTTCAAACGAATCTGTCATATTTTTTCAACGAATTTCATAATATGCCAGAACTGGAATCTCATAATAGTAATTAATATTACTTTTAATGGCAGTTGGGTTTTATGATTATTACGGTACTTCTCTTGTAGCGTAGTATAGCCAGTCAAACAAAGCCAAAGTTTTTAGTCACGCTATTCCGCTATTCATGATATCGCAATCGTATTACCAATAATTATGAGATACAGAAAAAAACATATATAACATTAATTATGCGGACATTTATTCGCAACTCATTTATTATTAGTGTCTCATTATATTAGCGGAAAAAGTGGTGCAAAAGAAGGGCAACAATTTAGCGGATATAATACGTGATCATTTGGACGGCAATCACATGGATGTGGACATAGACATAGAGTCACCGCCTGTCGACGAACTCCACAAATTCGCGTCCGAAGGAAGTGGTAATACTGTTGGTTCGCTCAGCTCTATATCGTCCAACAAATCGCCGCAAGACTTCAATCTGATCGAACTGCACGGCAAAACTAATATTAATAATAATATTAAACCCATTCTAACCAAACGCGTCGAAAATGAATTAAGTTTTTAGCAAAATAATGCAAAAATTAAAGTTTGTAATAACAATTATAAATTGATTATATATCGCATAACTTGAACATAGTCGACGCAAAACCGATTTATAACAAAAAAAAACTAGTCGATTGCCTTTCAAATTGTGATAATAATTGGGAATTACATTATTGATAATATTGTGATATACAGTACTCATTATTATTATTATTAATTATTAATTAATTGATATTCGATATTTATATTTCTATACAACACTTTACATTACGAAATTGCAAATTACATTCCGATTAACGATTTTAACGTAATCTTTAATACATATAATCATTTATTGTTAACCATTCATGTAAAAACAAACTGATTTTTTTAATTTTCAAAAAAATATGTTTCTTTTTTTATAAAATTTTAATTTTATTATTTGCTTGAAATTTATTATAATTTTTATATTAAGATATTAAAATCTTTTTGAATCAATGAAAATGTTTAAAATTTATTTAAACAAATTTGTTTTATTTGGGATTAATACAAAATCAAAATGCCATTAAGAATTGATTTTCAAACTATAGACAATTTACAACTATGGCCATTAAAAGGCAATTAAATTATGACTTATAGATTTGATTGAACTATGAATTTGCCAAAAACTCCAAAAATTATTGACTCAGAGTTCCTTTATTAGTTCATAATTGACACACTAGACAGTACTTCAAAAAAGATGAACTCTTCGTCATTAATTTTTTGTATAATTTTTGCCAAATTTAGCTAAAAATCGATTGAACTCATTGGTAATGATGATTAAGAGGTCAAACTCGCACGTGTGACTCAAGAGTTCACTTTGATTAACTCATTATTCAAACACCAGATTGCACTTAATACTACATTTCAGTTTTAAATTAGAGGCTCAAAAAACTTTAAGAGGTTTTTTATATTAGTATTTAATTTCAAAAATTTTTGGGTTTGGTTTAGTAGAAGTGTATATTAGAAGATCAAATAACATGTTCGGGTCAAAAATTACCAATAATTAATTAAAATTTTTAATTAAAACTTTCTATAGTTTTATCGTCAAATTAATAAGTTTAAACATATTTAAATAAATATAAACTAATTTTGATTTATTGTATTAAATTGTCGATCATAAATAAAATTAGCGATCATATTGTAAGCAACTCTGGGCTGATCGTACGGTACAATATGTCCAGCGTTTCGAATCGTAACGAAAGTGAAGTTTTCAACTGTCTTCACATAACCTGCTACTTGTGCATCGCTTTCTTTAACTTTCCACACTAATCGTTCCGCTGATGCGAACTGTTTAGCGTATTTCCACTCTAAAAACGCAATCATTTAGATATATGTTCTATAAAAAAAACTTAATTCACAAAATATATTCGTTAATAAATTCTGAGCGATACCAAGTTTGTTAAGAAAATTAACAGTTAAAGGCGTGGCCACTATTATATCTAATAGACCGCTATATATCAATACTTTATAGTTTTCGAGTAAAGTTATGAACAATGTTTTAACAGACTTATACTGATCTTCAGTTAAATATTCGTAAACAGTGCTATTGAATTCGTTGAACGGTTTGCATCCAACGTGAAGTGATTCCATGGTTTGCTCGTCATTTAAGTAACTGATAAAGTATTCAAAGTCCGGCGGAGCGAAACTTCGCAAAAAATTATAATAATACCGCAAACCAGTTATCTGTTCGAAGTATGAACCAGTGTTACCTAATATTCGTTAAATCTATATTTAATAGATTAATGAATAATTATTATGGCATTTATTACCGATCAGATCGTCGTAAATAAGCGTTGCGTGAATGTATTTCTCTTGTTTAATCTGGGTTTCGGTCAGATTTTGAATTTCATAGAAATATTGCGCGTGAGTGTCGTCTATTAAGCCCAACTGATACAAAAACGATGCCATGTCTAACATATTTAACGGATCGATCCAACCATTTCCGATCGCTATTCCTTTAAAATTAATGTTAGAATTGGCGGACATTTCGTGCAATTTATAACCGATGGCCGGAATATATTTTCCCGCATATGATTCGCCAGTTATATAGAAATCGTTTTGCCTGTATTCGCTAAATATTGTGAAAAACTGTTGGAGCGCTTCGTAAAGATTATTTCCGACCGCTTCCTGATCCGTGGAAAATCCGTTTACGCTATTTGTAAAACTAAATCCAGTGCCGACCGGATTGTCGATATATAATACAGAAAATAGTTTTGTCCAACGATAATGAAGTAAATAAACGTCAAGATTTTCGTCCACATAATACGGACCAATTTCCAGAAATAAGCCAAACATAGACGAAGATCCAGGACCGCCCTGTAACCATAAAACGATTGGTTGGGATTTATTCTGCAATTATAGAGTGTTTATTAGCAAATTTGACATATTTTCAAATGAAATATTTCTCTAAACTGTAGATTAAGTTTGAGTAAAAGGATGAAACGTCGATATGTAATCTCATTAATTTTTTTAGTCACTTTTTTAGTTTTATAAACAAATGTTTTCTGTTACAGTCAGTTACACTTATAGGCATAAGTGACGTGTAATTACAAAGGTCTCATGAATAAAAATTAATACAAAATTAATAATAAAATCGTGGAAAGTGTACTCAGAATTTAGAGAATATAATTTTCGATGTTTTTAAGCACTCGATTGGTTATTACCTCTGAAGGAAAAAACCAAAAGAACATATTGCTGCTAAAAGTTTTATTTACAGTTAAATAACCAGAATAACTGAGCAATTCTGGTGCATTCGGTAGATTGCGAACAATGCTAAGATTTTTCGCTTTCTCTATTTCATTCGTTTCGATATAAGTTGTTAATATAAGTGGCGAACATTTCTTGATTAACCGCATTTCGATGCTTTCCATCACGATATCTGGAAACCCAAAATATTTAATAAATTATGGAAATAATTCGCCATTAATGCACTTTCATATGTAATAAGATTTATTACGTGCAGTTAAAAATATAATGTATAAATCTTGGTATTTTAAATTTTTAATAAGTTATTCACAAGGTTTCAAAAATTCCCTTTCAGGAAATGTTACCATTTTGGCAAATTTTATAGTTAATAATAAATCTGAGCCATAATTCCGTATCATTTCGTTGACAAACTAGCGTATGATTTAAGTTATCGCGTATCTTTTTAATATAAATTTCTGTCTCGTTTTGCGCGAATATGCGTAAGAAAATTGATGAAAAACAAACGGTTATTTTCGATATATAAGAGAGAAAAGTATATTTGTTCATTTCAAAAGATTATTTTATACTATTTTTTTATCATTATATTTTTAATTTATCTATATCTTAACATTAAATTGTGTTATTCGTTATAAATGTAATTATATAAAATTAGATATATGATTGTTGCTCGCGTTTTCACCTTTCTTTTACATATTTTAATGTTTGTTGCGGTCCAACAATGTATTTTGTTGAAATTGTTGAAATGTGTTAACCTTTATTTCAAATTATTTAAATTTTGGTGAACACTGAAGTTTTTATCGGTTTGTTTAAACTGAGAAATGAAAAGTTGCGTCCAACGGATGGGAAACGTGGTGTCATTTAAAATGTATAATTAAAATACTAAAGCAATTGTTACGCTAATAATTAATTATAGGGTTTTAATATTCAGTGGCCTATAGCTATTCATTTGAACATTAATATTTTAACTGCGCTTAATTACTTAAATATTCTGTATGTTATCACGAGATTTTACTTAAGAACTATTTTTTAAATAGGAACTTCGAACGCTGAGACATTTAATTTAATTATGGTTAATTTAAACTGAGGGAACAGAAGTTTGTCAAAAAGTAAATTTGTCTATTTATCCCTAAAATTAAATTATTCCACAGATTTTTATGCTCATCACAACATTACACAGGTTTTTATTATTTGAGAAAGCAAATTATTTTGCTCAATACTTTAAGATTGGGAAATACCATTAATATAAACGAATTTGCTGTCACTAAAACAATAATACAATTAAAATATATGCGGTATAATTATAAAAGGAACTCGTTTGCAATATTCGGCCCAATATGTCCCATACTTGCGCGAACACCTTTGGTTATCTCGTGATATGCGATGTATTAGAAATATTGCAAGAAATATCACATAAATATAAGGGATAGCACTCGCAAACAGTGCCGGTAAACTCATTAATAGGTATGTCGTCCATTCAAACGTGTAATTTAAATGACGAGCCATTCCCCAAAAACCGGAGTAAAGTAGAGTTGTATGTTTGGCGACACCAAAATCGTCGACGTATGTCGCACTTGTGACAATTAAACAAAAACAAAAACATTTAGTTTTATTTGACCAATAAATTATTATCTATGGTAATATTTATTTGAAACCTATTACATTGATTTATAAGTAGAGAAATTCACTTTCGGTATTAAAACCGATGGTGACTGAATATGGTAAATTAATTTGCGGTAAATTTGCTTTTAACATCAATGATTACCGGAATAACTGAAACCTTATTTTTAAAATAACCTCTAGTTTCTGAAACCAACAATTTTATTGGCGATTTAAAAATAACAAATTAAGAAAAATATTAGAAAATAAAAAAACTAGAAAATTAAAATCTTGCATTCTTGAATTCTAATTTTTATTTTAGAACAAAATTCGAATTAAATTTAAAAATATCAAACAATTTAGGAACTTATTTTCGATGCCAAATATGAAAAATAAAAGAAAAACAAAGAACTAAAAGGAAAATGTGCTTTAAATTTCATATTTTTTGAAAAATCATTTTTATGTAACTGGTTGTGACTGCAAATTTTATTTATTTTTATCCGTTATGGTATGTTAGTAAAACCGATCATTACCCCCCGTCTCAGTATTTCTAACATTTCCACTTTTTATGAGGCAATAATACTTGTCTTGCTAAGCTTATGCTAATACCGTATATTTGGATATATCAATAAATACTAACCGAATAACTTTAGCAGGTTTGCCCCAAATCTGACACTTGCCGTTTTTGGTGCGAACTATTTGTTTCTGCGAATCTGCCCAATATGTCAAACCAATAACTGAAAAGCCAGCCATCATTGTTATAATAAAAGCTAATGGTCCGAAATATTCGATTGGAGAATGTTTAACGAGATATAAACTTGGAAGCGTTAAAACTGCGGGAACAAATGCTATGCAACCCCACGCTAAGTAGAACCCAAAACGATCGAACGATACATCTAATGACTGATAAAAAAACAAAATTAATGTCATTTATTTTACAGTATAGTTTTCCTAATCTAATTATCAGAGTCGAAAATCATAAATCTAAATAATTAATAAAATAGTTTTAATAACTAATCAATTACATGCGTATAAAAATCTTCAGAATAGTAAAATTTGGCCAAATAAATAGTCTGTAGTAGAGTGGATGCGGTCAGTGGCCAATTGAGTTGTCCGCGATTGTAACTCTCAATATTTAGTTCGTAATTACTTTTCCACGCGATTAAAACAATTAACTGCCAGAGAAGGTCTCCAAATCTGCTAATAATCAATAACTTTAGACAGACATACGGTCCGATACGCGGGTGCAACTCTACGCCCCGATAATAATCAAAAATCGGATTATTGGTGATATCACACACTCCAGGGTCTGGTTTCAACAAGCCTTCAAAATGAAAAAAATTATAAGCTTTTTAAATATTTGAATATAAATAATAGATGCACCTTTAATGTAGAGTATTAAGCAGAAAACAGCTCCAAATACGATTAGAATGCCGATCAATGTCGGTAATTTATAATACAAATGCAGTACAGAAAATTTGGCGATTAAAGGAACAGCAATTAACATCGAGATTAAATAAAACGTAAATCCTGTGTGCCAGTATTCCGGTCGAAACCCATTAGATGCGGGCGGACCGTGAAATTTTTTCCCCGGAAAGTAAAATGAAAATATTCCCCATAATAGAAGTGCTATTACTATTGACCAACACTCAAAGTCGTACCTGTTTTGTATTTTTGTGTATGAAAGAGTTAGAACTGTAGAAAAGGTGATCAATTTATTTAGTATTGTGAACTATCGATTGTCAACGACCGTAAATGTGAAAAAATAATAAAGCATTAATAGAGAGCAAATTTCTTAAATACTATATATCGGACTTTTATGCTAATGGTATGTTACATCCAATGTATTCCTTCCAATGCAGAGCAATGTTAATCAGAGCGTAACAGTGGGCGTGGCATATGTACGACATTTCAATGAAATGTGGGCGGAATATCGAGGAATATATTGGTAATAAGCATCGATTAAAAGTTAAATTTTATTTTTAACTCGCGAGTTAACTAATTAACATATTTTATTTTTTGTTTAAAATTGTAATAATCGCAACTTCAATATTGTGGCAGTTTTTAAAGATTTTAATGATTTATAACTTTCAATTGTATATCACTCACCAGGGTGTCCCAGAGGGGGGTCTGGAGGGGGGTTACCCCCCCAAGAATTCTCAAAAAGTTGACCCCCCCTACCTAAAAAATGAAAAGTGACAACTCTATGGGAGAAAAATTTTTTTAAGGCTTTTTTGACCGATGGCAGTTTAAATTGTCGCTTAAATCCGAGTAGTTTGACCCCCCCTTAAAATTTTGAAAAGTAGGAAAGTAACCTCCCCCAGACCAACACAGTCTGGGACACCCTGAATATCACACTTATACGCTTATGCTTTGATTATGTCCGTATTTCCATCTGTATGTTCGCAGTCTTATATTTATTAAGGGAATTCCCTGATTTCTTTAAATTAATTAAGGGATTTTGACTTTTTTCACTTGATTTAACTATTAAGTTTTTTTTACATTAGTAAACCTTAACGTATAAAAAAGTGAGCTTTCTATGAATGTGCTGTTCTTGTTAAGCATTAAAAACGTTTATCTCTATTAAGAAATATGAAAATTATTAAATAACTATAATCCCATTAAACTTTATTTATAATTTTCGATATTTGAACTTTTATGAAAAGAATCAATTAATCTAAAGCGTCCTCATTCGATTCAAACTCTTGAAATGCACTTAGAATCTGTAAAAACTAAAGTTTAACTTCACACTCGGGATAGATATTCTGATAAGTCCATATTAAATGTTGTTCCCAGTTGAGAGCACCACACATACATGCACACACATTAAAACGCATCCAATTCACTTTTTCTTCACGAAGTTAAAACTATGTTTTGCAACAAAAATTTTATTTTAATTAAGTACGAGTTCAACATAATATTATTATAAATATTGTAACCGTCAATTTATATCGGAAACGCAATAACAAATTAATTAAAAACAATATCAAAGATCACGGAATTATCAATTAAAATTTAAAAAAAATTAACTTACGAACTATCATTGAATTCGTGATAACACAAGACACGTATAAAAAGTCAATATTCATCTAAGTTTTTCTTTGTAAATTTATATATATTTTAAAATTCGCGATAATTTTCGCACCCAAACTGTTCATAAACACAAACAGATAAAATCTCCGAAAAATGTTGCCAAAGTTATTTGGCCAACCAATGCGTTGTTACGATTAAAGTTAATCAAAACTCGATCGGATGAAATGTTTGGAAAATTCACACCACATCCGATCAGAACTCTATATTTCCATTTTGATGAGCTTTTCTCTTCGTAAAATCCATTGTAAATTTTTCCATTAAACCCATTGTATCGAATACTTTCGGCGATTATCATTTCCAAATTATTTTGAGTTGAGTTACGAGAAGACAACTGAATTCCAACTTTCCCATTGACTCCCAAGTCAATAATTTTTATCTCTACGTATGAATATAGTTGTCTGAGAGGGTATTTTGATTGCGCAAAACCACCGAACTCGTCGTTTTGACACTTGATTTCATTATTTTCATTAACTGTTAGAAATCCATTAGGACTTAACCATCGATGTTCACGTATTAGTTGCCGAAGTCGGGTTTTAAGTGAAGAGATCTTTTTGAACTGTTGTCGAATAACGTACACTTGTTTTCGGATTTGATTTCGTTGGCTATTAATGAAATGCGATAACTCGTTCAAACAGTTGTGATTTTTGTAGTGCTTTACTGTCATCTCTAAACCGCATTCCATATCGCATGTGATTTTTAAGTTTGGATTGATTTCGCATATTTACATGTGATCTTCAAGTTTTTCAAGTAAAATAGTTGCTTCGCATCCTTCGGTTTCTAATCACAGAATAAATAATTTATAACCACATTCATCATATATATTGGCGCGAGTTTGTAATTTAAAAAGCTATATGTATTTAAACGTATGTTTAAAAATTTTGGTTAATTCAAATTTGTTAAAAAGAGTTAATTAAAACTTCAGGGAAAAATCTTTATTTAATTACAAAATCTCGAAAACGCCAAAATAAAATTTATTTCCAGTTTCTTAAAATCTTAAACCATAATAAGGTAGAAATAGTTTATTTGGTTAGTGTTATCATTACAATAAAGATATATTTTTTAAAACAATACAGAAATTTAAATTTTCAAGGATTTAATTATTTTTGTCAATATTGTGGATGGAAGTTAATATAGTGGAAAAAATAGTTACCAAAATCGCACTTTATTTCTAATTTCATCAACAAATTACGCAATGTTCTAGTAATAGGCTTTAGGTCGTCATAATCTAATGGCAGTTTATCCACAGGACACGTCTTACTGATTGATAGCCATGTTTTGATGCATTGATAGCAGTATATATGCTGACAGATGTGAGACTCCATCGCATTTTCCCCCACAAAATGATATATTGGACAATAAAATTCTGAATCAACATTATCCGTAAAACGCTTTAAATTATTTGTTAAAGAAAACGTAAAGTAAAATGACTATTAAACTGCATTTCTTGAAAGTTGAGTAAAACAATAAAACAAGAAAAATGATGAAATGTTGATTTTACCAAAATTTATAAGAATGTTTTGCTTTGTATATCATATTATAATACTAAGGAAGGCATATCTCTGGGTCAACATTATCACCATAGCAACCACTAATTTCAATATCGTTGTATAACCGCTAACGTTCACTTAACGGTTATACAATGTATAATTTCGAGATGTATATTAGACTAGTAAACGGGCCCCCGATTTGTCGGGCCCCCGCTGGCCCCCGACATTTTCCTCGGGCCGGGTTCGGGCCTAAAAGTAAAACTATCGGGCTGTGTCGGGCCTTAGAGAAAAAACATCGGGCTGAATCGGGCCTTTGAGTCAAATATGAAGAAAATTTTTATTTAATAAATTGATTGCGAAAACGAAGTTTGTTAATCCGTATTCAATAAAGATATTAAAAGTACTAAATAAAATCATGTTATACAATAAAAAGCAAAGTTTTTATAATGTGATTAAGCTATAACTTAAAACAAAACAATTTTTGTTTATCGGGCCTATTCGGGCCGGGCCAAGTCGGGCCTATGTTTTGTCTCGACGGGCCGGGTCGGGCTTAATTTTTTCAAAATTGTCGGGCTCAGGCCGGGCCGGGCCGGGCCTCAATCTATCGGGCCATTGTCGGGCTTGAGCCTGAAATTTCCATCGTTTAAACAGTCTAATGTATATCATAGCGATAATTTGCGTAATAGTATTTACATATTATACTTACAAATAAATGCTAAACATAAATAAACAAAGTAACTAATATCAAGTAGGGGATGTAAATTAGTCTCAGCTCAGATTTGGCAATATAGTATATTTTTGGATTCCTTAAATCGAGAGGATTCCGAAAATTTAGGATTCGATCTATAGTTTTGCCCGGTTCTACCACAAACTCGAGTTTTTGATTAAATGTTTTTAAGATTTTATTGGTAAATCCAAGCCCCTAATCCAACACGCGGGGCATCAATGGATAGGTAAAAATAAAATTTATCCGATCAAAGCATAGAAGTTTTCATAAAAAATCCCTTTACCGAAATAAAATATAAAATGTAAAAATTTTAAGTAAACCTGCAAAAAATTGCTAGACATGAGTTAATTAAAACAAACAATACAATCAAAACTTATTTAAATATTAATAATCCGTGCCAAGCACGGGCTTAGACCTAGTTAACTTATATTATTTTACTACTTAGCACATCTTGTTAAATTTCTACTTCGGTTTTAAATTAAATTTGGTCAAAACTTTATGTTAAAAATCTATTTTTATCTTTGGCTCCATTGCTTACTTTTTTATAGTATTCTTTCTTTACTTTTAAATTAAACAGCGCGTATATAAAATATTTAATATCACAATCTATATTCGTTGTGCAAAATCTTATTCTCTCTCTCTCTCTCTCTCTCTCTCTCTCTCTCTCTCTCTCTCTCTCTCTCTGTATGTCACGTCCTCCTACTATATTAAAATCAGCGTATTTCACGAACGTTACCTAACAATATATAAAAACTTTTAACCTACTGTTGTATTGCGTTAAAAGCAATATTAAAACAAAATAATAGAAATAAAAATTATTTATAAGAAAATATCAACAATATAAAACGTTATACGGGCATAAAAATGTTATTTCCCCGCGAAGCGGGTTTCTATCTAGTTATATATGAAATAAATATTTAAATATTATTTACGTTAAATAAAATCAATTCGTTATTTTGAAAATATACATTGTTAGTTAATATATCGCGCAATCTTTTAAAATTTTCTTGGTTTTATGTGTATTGTTTTTATAAAATTTATAAGATCACATTTTTTAACATTGTTATATTCTGTGTATTATACAGCTTTTTACTGCAATTGTTGAAGTCTGTGTTCTATACAAACCATTAAATGAGTTTAAATATTCACATAAAACTGAATTAAACACTAAAATAGTTTCATTTTCAATCTCGATTCAAATATAAATTCATATTTAATATTCTGTCACGACTTTG
>JAQIXJ010000400.1:0-36152 GCA_034700185.1 Phthiracarus laevigatus
TAACATAATTATTATATTCAAAATTTAATTTTGACTTAATGATTCAAATATTGCATTATTTTTATGCAACTTATTTACAGTATAAATAATAACATTGATGAATAATAGTTTGAAATTTTAGATAATTTAAACTTTTTTAGATTTGAATTAGTGAAACGTTAATGAATGGAATTGAAAAAAGTGTCTGTAACGGAACGTTAGTGGTGTGGAATATTCTAATATTTTCAATCAATAGTTCAATTATTTGTTAAAATCATTAATTCATTACTAGAGAGTCAAAATAATAGCATTAATAAATTATTTTGCATTTTATTGCATGTAAAAATGATATTAATAAATTATCAAAATAACAATTAAATTTTTTAAAAAATTACTTAAAGGTTAAAGTATAATGTCTTTTTCTTTATATTTACAGTTTTCTAAACCTTAGTTTATATTATATGTAATAATTTTGTAATTTTTTGAAAAATAAGTTTTAGAAATTAAGTTATTAGTTGGTATTAATTTTTTGCGAAACTAATCAGATTTAAACTACAATTTTTCGGTTTCCGAAATATATTCTACCAATTTATGAAATAAAAGTAACAGTTGCTATCATTTCGACTTTCTATTCATTACTATGAGTTGGTAAAGAGCATAACAAGTGACAGGCAATGTCTAGGCTATAGGGAAATAAATAATTTTCATCTAATTAATTACATCTAAAAGATTTTCCCAAAAAAAGCTTTTACGGGAAGCTAAACTTATGGTAAAATATGTGTTCGAAAATCTTTATTTACAGAAAAGTAACTCTGATAATGCAAATTATTGGAATAACAGTATAAGTACTATAGGGAAGTGAAAATCGTTAGAAAAAAAGTGCAAAATCGTTTATTATTCGTTTGAAAAATTGCCCAAAAATCGTTTAAAAAATCGTTTGAAAAATTTTAATTTTTAGTTACAAAAATGATTAGACCATAATACACGTTCATATAATACTTTATAAATATGTTTCCTTCAGTGAATCGCTTTCTATTGTCCCTAAAAAATGCTTTATATTTCGAAAAAGATCTTTCAACATCAACCGAAACTAACAGACAAAATTCGTGCATAATTTTTTCATCCAAATTAACATTGTCTGAAGTAAATTAAATCAAATATGGAATTTTTTCTTAATGAGTTTCCTTAATCTGATTTTACATTACATAATTATTGTTCTAAAAACTGAAAAATCGTTTAATATGTCTAAAATCGTTTGATATATCAAAATTCGTTTATTTCGTTTACTTAAATTTTTTAAATTTGAGTCTTGATCGGGTTATTAAATGGTTTTTAATATAAATGGTAACTGTTCTGTTGAATCTTTAATTAACGATTTTCACTTCCCTAATAAGTACATGTGTTTAGATATCATAGTTATTTAACTTTTTCCAACTTCGAAAATAAAATCATTAGCAAAATGATATTGTGATAAATACAGCAACTCATTATTGCGTTTTGTTGGCGACATTTTTACAATTATGTATAATAATAATTTATAATTTATTGGATATAGAATCACATAACACTAACGATTTTCTATCATTTAACTTATATCAGAGATCACATTTTCACAGTTTTTAATAATTTTTGAATCACTGAGTTTAATTTGTGCTATATTTTAATAAATGAGATTTTTTATCTGACTTTATGGCAGTTATATGGATTTTAGTTGTCTGTCCGTCTGTCTGTCCCCACTTATGTTAATTTAGGGATTTAAACAGAAGGGATGTTAAAGGGATATTAAGGTCAAAAAGGACATAAAATAACTAAGAAAATGACAAAATTAGGGTCAAATTTGTGGTCGGGAGATTCTGTTTTTTATTAATTTAGGTATTTTATGTTGCAAAGAACAGTTTAAATCTGGAAAAATGATAAAAATTAGGCAAAAACAGCCAAAATTCTGGGAGGGATATTCCGTTTTTATAGTAACCTCATGGACAAAGATGGCAAAAATCGAGTAAATAGTCAAAAATCTGAACGGATATTCCGTTTTTATAATAATTGTTAAGACAATAAGGATCTAAATCGGGTAAAAGCAGCCAAAAAGCTGATTGACGGAATCTTCCAAAATTGAAAGCAAAAAACTAAACTCCAATAATAATAATATAAACTAATGGTTGAGAGCGAAGGGAGAGAGTTAGCGACTATATAACGTTACTAACTGAAACTAACTTTACAAAGTCAGTTAATATGACCGTATTGATCTTGTTTGTTTTTAATAATTCAAAATAAATATAAACCATGATTCGTGTTAGCTATCCATGAAGGTGGAGTTAAGCCTCCAAAATCTCTCAATTGATGACACCCACAGAACATTTTAGAAATACAAGAATGGAAAACAAGAAGCACTTTTTCTTAGGTGCACATGTGTCAAAAATATTAGTTTTTATCCATGATTGGAAAATGCCAAATCCCATTATAATGATTAAACTACGGACAGACGAACGGACAGTGTCTTTTGTAAAAAAGTGAGTTTAAAGTGAGTTAAAAATTTGTAACTTTTTTAATTTTTTTGCTTAAAATTGAAAAATGGTTTCATCGATGATAAGTTTTCGTAGCTCCTTAACTTTCTAAACCAATATTTTATCATTTAATGTATAATTTTGATTCGTTGTATCAATTAGACTTGTAAACGGGCCCCCGTTTTGTTGGGCCCGCGATATTTTCCTCGGGCCGGGTTAGGGCCTAAAAGTAAAAATATCGGGCTGGATCGGGCCTTTGCGTCAAATAGGAGAAAAAATTTTATTTCACAAATTGATTGCGTAAACGAAATTTGGTAATTCATAATTAATATTAACATTAAAAGTATTAAATAAAACCATGTTATACATAAAAAAGCAAAGTTTTTATCATGTAATTAAGCAAAAATTAAAAACAAAACAAGTTTTTTATCGGACTAATTCGGGCCGAGCCGGGTCTATGTTTTGTCGGACCGAGCCGAGCTTTATTTTTTCAAAGAAGTTGGGCTCAGGCCGGGCCTCAATCTATCGGGCCAATGTCGGGCTTGGGCCTAAAATTTTCTACGTTTTACCAGTCTAGTTTCATTCTTGACGGCATTTATGTTAGAAGTTTTAAACATAATAGCTTTTTTTAAATAATGGATAATTAATTATAAAAACCAACATAGATTTTTATAAATTTAAAAACAATACATCAAATTGAAAGTTTTTAAAAACTAACGATTAAATTTGTGATTTACACGTTTATTGTTTTGTAAAAGTTAGTTAAGACTAATAAATGCAGTAATAATAGTTATAGTTAATTGTAGATGTCGTTATAATCGTTGTTGTAGTGTAAATGTATATATCCGGGTGTTTAGTGAGGATGACGATCGATATTTGGTGTGTGCGCCATAACTGGTATCTGCGGCAACAACAGTCTAAACTGGGCAACACTAAACAACAACAAGTCAGTCCAAGGAAACGAAGAGATTCCAAGGAAACAACAACAACTTATAGTCGTTAAGGTAAGACAACCAATTTTTTAAATATAACTGTTCATCACTACCAAACTACGGTAATCACACTCGAAAATCAATTAAACGGCTAATAAATTAACTCAATTTATAGTTTATAACTGAAAAGGGCGTTAGATTTAGAAATGCACTTTCATTACCAACCACTATATTACTATATATTTATGCCTATATTTCAAACATTCGCTATTACCGTATATATTATAGTTATATACCGTATACTCATATAACGCATTGTTACATACACTTTCGTTGCAATTGTCTAAATAACACTATTGAAACTTTTATTGCGATAAAACTTTTATTACGCTCAACCAATCATTAGTTGCCTCTACTTTTTTACCAAAACTATTTAGACTTTAGTTTTTGTTACGTTTCCCACTCAGATATTCTCTCCACTAATAATACTTTTATCAAAATAAAAAACTTTTCTCAACTATAAGCAAACAAATATACAAATGGCTTAATTGAAATACCAAAAACTACCAAAAAAAACATAGTTTTTCCTGATTAGCAAAAAATATATTAGTTTTGATAACGGAATGGAATAATTATTGTTGTATACCGTATATACAAATAGATGCAACAAACTGCATCAAACACTGCTACTACATCTACAGTAAGCACAAAAACGCCACCAGAACATACTGTAGCAGTTCCGGTATCTGTATCGACAGCTGCCAATTCATTAGCGAGTAATGTGAAGGGCGAACAACAGTTCGCTGCAACTTCTGTGACGACAGCACCGCAAGTAATAACAGTTGTGGCGCCCAGTCATACAACACAAGCGCATGGTATTAAAATAAGCCAATTATCACTTTTTTCTATCAGCAAATAATATTAACGTTTAATAACTTTTAAGGTCATCCAGTTATGGTACAAGTGTCCAGCGGTGGACCGTTTATCGCAGTTGCTGTGTCCCCGGAAAGTGCGGGTCAGGCTAGTAATGCGCAATCAGGTATTTTAGTCATCAATTCAATCATAATTAATAAAATAATTAATGCCTTCAATAATGATAAGATGCTGGAACAGTGGCGTCTGGCGCCGCAACAGCTTCCACCGATGAAGATGATGGCCAATCGGGTTTCGAAGATTTCGCAACCGCTGCCTATACTAATGGTGCCAATTCAGGCGCTGCGATGTTAGTTTTTGGCGCTCAATTCAAACAGAATTTGTTAATTTATTTTAAAAAATTGTATAATTATAGGGCATATTATACAACGGATTCGTACACAACCGCCACCGCATATTACAATTCAAGTGTAACTTATTCTCAAGTATTAATGTAATCGAAGCAGTGTTTTATGTTTAAATTTGTATCGACTTCTATTCACCACAGGGAGTCAATCAGATTCTAACAGACGGAACGTATTTAGTGGTGGAACAAACCGATCCAACGCTCACTGGCGCCGCCGGAGCGCAACGTACTTCACCGCAAACAGTATGTTATAACTGTCCGTAGTTTTCGTTTTATTTATTTTTCGCTTAAAACTTTTGTGCAAACTTTTTGACTAACAATAATATTTAACTAATATAACACTACTTTTTTCGACTAATATTTAATTTTCTATTAAATTTGTTGGTCCATGTTTTGGATGAGGAGTACAAACAGTTACTAACTCAACAGCAGCAAAGAATTTCAGTCCAACCACAGACTGTAAGTGTTAGTTACAGTTAATAACAGTCCTTTTCATTTGTTTGTTATTTTAATGTTATGCTAATACGTAATTGCGCTTAACATATATATAAATGTATTTTGCTTTAATAATTTAAAGAGTTATATGGGAACATATTATTTATGCCGTATAATTTTAATGATTTTTTTGGTAACTTCTCGTGATTAGATAATATGAATTTTCATTTTAATTACGGGTTGCTAAACGAAAAAGTTAATTGATTTTTTAGCGCTTATGCTATTTCCGTTAGAATGCAGTTAATGTTTTAAAAATCTTTCTTTCGATTACTATTCTATCAAATTTTAAAATGTTTTTTATCATTTTTTCGATTTCAATAAAATTAAAAAATATGAATCAAACCAAACTCAATAATTGATGGAAGACTTTAAAGATTTATATCAATGAATTTTTAAAATGAACACAAAAAAAACAAAAATTACTTCAAAATTAAAAAAATCAAGTGAATTGTGAAAAGTTTATTTTCAAAATAATCGAAACATTATCTCGAAATAAGCTGTCGATTCACTAATAAGAGATAATGTTAATGTAAAAATTTTCTTAATGCTGCGTTTGCAAAGGACAAACAACTACAACAACACGAGAGCGTATCGTCGAGTACTAATGCTGCCGCAACCGCTTTGCTAATAAACCCTTTTGCTCTTCACTCTGATCATACCGCAACGTCCGCACAATCTTCTATCACTACTACTTTAAATGCCAGTTCTATTCAACAACAACATCAAAACGTTCGCGATATGGACATTGTTCATGTAATGCTCTAATTATTTGTTATGCTTCTTCACTTAATTCAAATTTTTAATTTTGACTTGTGTTTTCTCTTTGGTTGTCTTACTAATTATATTAAACCACTATAAGGTAACATTAACGATGCTTAATCAGAATTTTAATGAGATATTTATTTATATATTTAGGTCCAATGGCTAATTGAGAACTATGAAACAGCAGAGGGTAAATTAATTTGACTATATATTTGAAATATTACTGTATTGTAGATCTTTTTTCAGGCGTATCATTACCACGTTCCACATTATATTCCCATTATCAACAGCATTGTCAACAACATAATATAGAGCCTGTTAATGCAGCCTCATTTGGTAAACTAATTCGTTCTGTATTTATTGGACTTCGCACTCGTAGACTTGGCACCAGAGGTAATACGAGTTGGCGTAATTATATGCCTTACATAAACCTATTTTAATGTGTGTTTGTTGCATATTATATGTTCAGGTAATTCAAAATACCATTACTATGGTATACGCGTTAAACCTGGTTCGCCATTGGCTCGATTAAACGATATTGGAAATCAATCGACAATTATTTCTGGGAACGATGCGTCATCCGCTCCTCCATCTAAACGTGCAAAGACATCGAATGCAAACGCTTCGAGTGAGACTATACTGTTAATCAATTATTGTTTTAAGTGTTAATGATAATTTTGTTAGCATCCAAAGCAATAGCCACCACACCAGATAACCATCAAACCTCAGTGACCACCGCTACGCCTGAAGTTTTGCAGTCATATCTTGGTAATTACCTTTTTATCGTATTTCCATAAGTCGGCTATTAATTAAATATATTTTAGGTGATGCTTCCTTAATACTGCCGACCGTATGGCCCGAACCACCAGAAACAATAAACGCTAATGAGACGCAAAAATTGTTTTCAAAGTTTACTTCATTATATCGTTCGCATTACGATGAAATTGTGAATGCTTTAGGAAATTTGCAATTTAATTCGGTTGAGATAGTTTGGCAGCAATTCTGGCAAAGGGCTAACAATTCAGAAACTAAAGATGGTATGGTAACCGGTTTTTATTACGACGTGCTTATTATATAATAATAATAATAGATGTGTTCGCAGATTGTATGACAATAACGCAACTTCAACAGTTGACATCTACGAGCGAGACCAGCGAAACTATACCACCAATCGCTGATTGGATAATACAAACGGATTATACGATGTATAACGCTATTATATCATCACTACTACTTCCAAATCTTTTGAGGCCAATTCCGCAAAATTTAACGCAACAAATAAGAAACTTTGCTAAAAATATTAACCAGTGGATGACTAATGCGTTAACAGGATATGATGGTATATTTACAGTAACGAACAAAAGAAAACAAATAAAAATCTAATTAAAATTTCGTTTTTTTTATATCAGAGGAATTTGTTTTATTGAAAGTTGCAGCCGTTGGTGCCTTTAGTCATACGTTGCGCCGATACACGTCATTAAATCACTTATCATCCGCCGCCAGAGCAGTATTACAGAATCAACAACAAATTCATCAAATGATAAATGATTTGAATAGAGTTGACTTCAAAAACGTTCAGGTATTTCAATCGTTTTTGTTGAATGTTCGCAATAACCTATGAGCCATTTGAAAATCACAATTAGGAACAGGCATCATGGGTTTGTCAGTGCGATGATGAAGTTGTTGAACAAATTGAGCAGAGCTTTAAAGTAATTATACGCCAACATTCTATATTATTTTATTTATTTAATGTTAATTCACTTTTTAGCTACTTTTACATGAAAGCAATCCATTTGATAAATGGGGAATTTGGTGCGAACAGATTCTTGATATGTGTCTTACCGATGATGACGTTCGGTCCGCCACACAATTTTTCTTTAAATGGGGATTTTACAGGTTATTTAAACTTGTTTTTTTTCAATGATTTTTGTTAATGAAAGTTAAATTTATATATTAGTTCGTTGGTAATGCGAGATTTGACATTACGTTCTGCCTCTTCGTTTGGTTCATTTCATTTAATTCGATTGTTATACGATGAATATATTTTCTATTTAATTGAGCATAGAGTGGCAAAAGCTACTGGAAAGACACCGTTGCAGGTGTTGGGAGAGGTAAGACAATATGATTTATGATTTCGAATTTAATGTTGAATTGTCTTAATTGCGTTAAAAGGCACGTTCGATGAGAACTCGATTGGTTGATGTTAACGCTGAAGTTACGAATCAGTGATTATGTTTAACCACAAACAGATGTTATTTAATTTTTGGACAAATAAACGATAAAATTAAAATACAATTAAAACTCAGGAGCAATAATATAATTCCATATATGCTTACAGTATTTTTTGAAGTATTGTGTATTTTTCACGAAGTGTTTGTAAACTTAAATCACATAATCAAAACAAAATGTCTATATTATTAATTATAATAAAAAAGTAGTGAAGCGATAATTGCACCAATAATTAAAATTATATTTGTTAACCTACAATCAATTAAACGCATTAAACTAATTGTTATTTACATATTTTATTAATCTATAAAATGAATTGCTGTGTCGATTTATTTTTAATGTTTTTGTTCTGCTTTAATCTTGTATGAAATTTCGGATATTAAGTCATTCTTATAACTGATTTTTAATTCATATTTATATTGTTTGTTGAAGTTAAAACGAATTTTAGTTATTTAAACTAAATTGATTTTCATTTTTGAAATAAAGATTATAATTATCACATAAATACTTAATAATTTCTAATAATTAGTCCAAAATTGAGATAAAATTGAAAAAATAATACTTAAAAATTTCATTTATTTCGATTAATAGAGATTCAAATTAATATCTTATTAAAAATTGTTATAATACACATAAATCTCTCAACATTTATTCGTAATACCTTATTAGTTTACGACTCATATTTAACCGACAAAAATAAAGCATCATAACAATCCGATGTACTAACGGGTTAATTATTGGGTTAATTTGTATTTACTCGTTAACCATAAAAACTTAACTGTTCGTGATAAACGAGAAATTTTTAAAACTATACTTTTAAATGACAAAACTCCACGCACTGCTAATTTGGGAACTTTAAAAATTCTAAAAATATAATGCGAAATCACCACAACGTATTATGCTTTACGAAAGCCGTTCAAGAACCTAATAGAAATGTTGAGATTGAATATGGGGTGAATATGCTTAGACATAGTTCATCATTTAACGCTAAATATATAAAAAAAATTTTGATAAAATAAAAAAAATTGATATCCATATAAGCAAATAACGCTATAATAATAATTATAATTATTTTCTCATCAATAACTAACTTAGTTAGCTATTTGTTGAACTGAAATGCGTATTCGTCTAAAGTATATCCAAGACGATTCTTTGTTACATCGCAACTGCTTGTTAGATAACTCGCAAAAATACTATTTGTATAAATAATGTTTTCGGAGCGAAAATAAGCAATACATCAGTTGGGAGAGTGCGAGAACTGTTTTTAGCAAAACATATTTTGAGAATCTATTCGTAACTTTCACCCATAAATTGTTTAACCTAAAGCTCTCAATGCTCGACAAAGTTCAACAATATAACGATATATTGAGCCTAGCATTTCGGTAACAGTAGGAACGAAGCGCAAGTGCAATCGCATAGAACATGGTGTTGTTATTCAAAACTGTGATCAGTTCATCAGCTAAAGAAGTATTGAAGGGAAAAAATAGAGCTTTTGAACTGGGAAAAGATATAGCGTGCAATCGATGAGCGCTGCACCACAACCACACTTATTATACATCAATCATTGGGAAACGTGACGCCTATGTTTCAAAACGCCTAAGAATAGAGATTTTTATCGCCAATACATTAGCGGATATTTTAGACGAAGATTATTGTTTAACAACAATATTTATCTAATCGGTTTAAAAGGAGAACTTATTTTCCACTACCAGTTCAAATAACCATTAAATTAGCATTAAATGATTATTTGATTTTAATTGAAGCAACGCTTCAATAGAAATCAATTTTTGAAAATACCGCAAATTAAAACTTTTTTTATCGCCGATTAGCGCGTGTATTTCGCAGTAGTTTCGCCTAATGACACTGAAAATGACTAATTTAACACTAGTTTATGTGGAAGAATAACATTTTTACGGCACAAAAAAATTACTCGTAGTGTTTATCCGATTTTTTGTTTCATTTTACTTTAAGTTCAAATGATACGTAGGAAATAAAACGTTTAGTCTGTTAATCACATTTTTAATTACGATTTTATTTATTAAATAAAATTCAAATCGAGTTAATTTACAGTTTCTCTAAGTTTTATCCTATCTTTTCGTTTAAAGAGGTTAGAGATAAATCGATTATATACTTTCCATTCAAAAGAACTAAAATTAAAAATATTGAAATGATTTATTTTGATTGTTAATCTGATAATATGTTTCACACGTAACAGTGCAGCTAATCGTGAATTCGCGATAGAAATGCGTTTCCGAAAACCATATAAACGCCAACTTTTAATTATTAATTCAGTAATAATGTTAGTGATTCTATTTGATTAATATTTGGTTAATATGGATGACACCGATCAAAAGGTAAGAGTGCCTAACATTGTTCACGATTTTATTCGTCGCTATGCATAAATATAGCTCGGAATTATTCGCGAAACATATCATTATAACGACTAGTTGTTTTCGGTCGATACCCGACTAATGTTTTTTCATTAGTAAACACACGGTTTACAATTGAGAACAGAACTGTAATCGACAATCGCTTTTCCACCATAAATATTATTAGGTTTTTCGAAAATAAATCGCACTAACAATTCATTAGTACTATGTATGATTACCTACAATGTTCTTGCAATGGCAATCAAGCGTTTAACTGCGATCACAGCTGCATCTCACTCCTAGTCAGTCATAGCCATTCGCTGCTAATTCTGCGTTTCCGTTTGTGACCTAACATTTTAGCAATCGTGTGTTTGGTTGGGATTTTTTTATTTTAAAAATATAGTCAATAAGTGGTATATGTTTGGGCGCATTCGAGAAAGCGTTTGGTTTCTCTATAACTTTATATATAAAGTAAAGATAAATCGTTATTGTTTTAGTCTTATGGTAAAGAGACGTGAGTGAACACACTAATTAAGGCGTACTGTATTCGCTAGACGTAACGCTTTTCCAACGCTAAAAAATCAATGCTGAAAAGTTAATTTATTTATTCCAGTTTTATAAGCTCTACTACATTACTAGCGTTCAATTGTTAAAATTCTTCTCTTGTTTTTTGTTTGCAAAAAAGTTTTTTTTTTGGTTTTGTTTCGAGAATCTTTATACTGTTTAGTGTGCTTTATAAAGTTATTTCATATTTCGACGGTATTAAAATGTTGTATAGCTGTTTATATATATCGATGCGATTATTATAAAAACGAAACCTCAAAATATTGAACTCAGGGTTTGAGCTTTAAATCATGTGTACTCTACCATACGATTTTCTATGGCAAGAGATTGAGACACTTAAACCAGACAGACATCTTTTAAAAAATTCTCACCTCATCATAAGATAATAATGAATAAATAACTATAACTTCCTTTTAAGAGACAGAGAGAGAAAAATAAGATAATATTTTAAGGTTGTTTTTGTTTTGTCAAACTTGTTATTTCGTTACAAAAACGTTGCGAAGCAAAGCGTTTGTTTTTTGTGTTTCGCTGCCGTTCTCTTTATGCTTCACAACCCATTTAATTTGCATAAAATATAAATTAAATAAAATTTATTTGCGAGCGTACAACTGGTATTACAAGTTAGTCATTAACCCTTCATTAATTATTGGTTAACTAATCTGATGCCAATTTAATGTGATTGATTGGGTTTGAGTGAAGCCATTCGTATTTGTCACTCTGGAACATGTCATTTATTGTGCATTACTCTTTAAAAAATAATGCCTCGCTTCGTATTCGATAACTAGAATAGTCATCGAGTGGTAATCAAAAACTATTTTTGAAAACATATTATTTTTTTCGCAGAAGTTCATTATATTGTTGCAGCAGTTTATGTATTTTTTTCGGAGGGTTTTTTAATTAATGGTTATATTGCTACGGATATTCTAAAAAGGATTTATGACTTGTTTCTTTTTCTCGTAACCAAAAGTTTTTCTTCGCGAGTCAGAAGCGATTCCGTAAAATTAATCTGTTTGTAACAAAGAATTTAATTTGCATCACTTATTATCGGGTAAATTATACGAGAAAATATTTTTTTTTATGGTCGTTTAACACGTAAATACGCTGTCCGTGCGTTGTTATGCTCAATTTTTATAGTATATACTTTTGTTAACCGTTTGTTTCATTTTATACGCATTATAATTTGAATGCAATGACAGGCATGGTATAAGATAATTCATACTCCGATATATATATGTATGTATGTGTATATAATATTGCGTTTTTTTCTCAGAATTGTGTGCGCATTGAAAGTATTTTCTGCTCACAACTAAATTCAACACAAAGTGTCTGTTATTGAGAATTATCCTTATTTTCCGCGTTATATTCCTCTCGCTTTTGCACGAATCTCTATAGTCATTTTCTGCACCAAAATTCTAGTGAAATATACATTAGATTTCTTGTGTGTATATATCGATGCGAGTGTGTGTGTGTGTGTGTGTGTGTTTGCGTCGAAAGTTATTTATAGAATCTCATTAAAGAAACCAAAGATTAATTCTTGTTATTTGATTATTAATTGTAAAAGACCTACGGTTTTAAAACAGTTTTATTTTACACACACACATACACCCTTTTACTCACTATTCAATAGTAGCTTTTGATAAAACTAAAACACTAATATTATAATAATTTATTAGATTCTTTTTATAAAAAAAATAAAAATAAAAAAGTAACTTTCTATATAAAAGTTAGGCTGCCTTTGCAGTTTGCTAACCAAATATATTTTAGTTAAGATAAGTAAATATCGATAAATATCGATTATTTTCGAAGCTAAAGTGCAACACACATACACACACACACACACACACACACAACAGTATTACGAAATCCTTTTTTGTGTAGTGATATCGCGAAATACTTTCAATATCAAACATTTGTGCTAAAATAGAATTGCAGCACTCTTTTCGGTTTTTATGATAATACAGATCCGTTTGTAAACATTAAGCTTAACTTTTCTCAGTTTTCAAACGCATAATTTATTATATCGTTTATAGCATTATTATATCGCATACAAATAATAATATCTTTATGAGCATTTTGTTTATATATATTAATTTTTGCTCGCGAGATAACCAATCGTTTGCCATTTTTTTATTTGATGTTATAAAAGTTGTATTTATGCTTTTTTAACCCGAACATAAATTGCAAACCAATATATTTTGCAATATTAAAAATGTTATCGGATCAACAATTAATTGCACTAAATTTTTAGTAAAACGCATAAAATTAATTGAATCTTAAAGAATTTGTTTCCCCCAAAATTTTTCCGCTGATAGTATTTGAAAATATTTTAATTAACCCGTATTCAATAAAAAAAATTAAATGAAATACATCAACAAAAAAAATACGCAAAAAAAGAGTTGGGGAAATTTCCACCAACACACACATGTTTTTATTTAAAATGATGAATTTGTAAAGAGATAAAACAAATAAATCAAACAAAATACGTTTGATTATATTACAGCGTTCATCGAAATCGCATCTGCTATTTAAATTATCTGTTTTCCTTATTAGTTTTATTAAGTTTATATCATTTTATTTTTTGTTATTTCTCATGACGTAACATATGCTGGGATTGCTATTTGTATTAACGCCAAATTATTTCACAAATTGACTGGAAAATCAAAACGCATTGAATGAGACATTTAATTTCTTAGATTATTATTCGTATAGTCAAAATGAGAGGATTTTATCCTTTTTTATTTCATAAATTATAACCATATAATAGTTATTTGTGCGCGAATTATGTAATATGGTATGGTTACGTATTTGCTACCCCTCATCCTACCAAAGTTTTTCTATCGGATAAATACCATCGAAAAATTCTTGATAACTGATTTTTTAATAAAATTTTAAATTTCTTATTAAAGGATACTTAGATGTAGAAAATGTTAATGCGTGGGAACAAAGTGACGATACTTTTGCTATAAAGTATTTTTTAAAATAAGTGCTTTTTTAGGCTATTTTGATCCATTTTAAAGCAATTTATATCGCTATTTTTATATATATTTTATTTTTTTATGTACTTTTGCTATTTTTTGGCTCTTCTAGTCGGTATTATTTTTGCATTCCGAAAACAGTTAAAATATCTTATAACTAACTGCATTTTAATTGAAGTCAATACTAATACGCGTAAAAATTAAAAATTCGTATAAAATAATTTTCAATCTGTTTTTCGGCATAAAAACTAATTATAATTTTAACCGAAACACAGTGTATTTTATACAATCAAATTTTTTCGTATTGATTGGAGAACAATAAACAAAACAAAATTTTACGGAACCACAGCTTCGGTGTAATCAAACATCACTGAAAAATATAAATAAAAAATGACTTAAAAGCTAATTATTTGACATATTTGAGACGGTATGGGACATTAGGAAAGATTACGAGTCTAAAGGTTTGTGGTTTGATTCAAGTTGAGGCGCACAAATTATAACATTATAATTGTTTCAAAATTATTAAAAATGTGCGACTTTTGAACGAAATTAGTACTAAGTCATAGCTGGTTTAAAACTTGTAAATTGTAAATTAGTTTTTTAAATATTTAAGAATAAAAAGTTTTGACTTTATAACTTACTGTAATTATAACTAAATATTTATGAAAACAATGTAAACTCAATGTTAGCTAACTTTAATTACAAACAAAATTTATTAACGCAAAGATTTGCAATCAAGAAAATTCCACCAAAAGAATTGAAAACAAAACCTTCCTCAATATATTTACTTTTTTCAAAAATTCATTTACTTAATTAACTTCGTTTCGAAATGTTATATCTTACGACATACTGGTATACGAAGAAATATAATAAATTAGTGGATTATTAATTTTTAATTGACATTAGAGTAGGAAAAGGTTCCCAGACGTGGTGAAACCATATGAAAATTCATTGTTAGATTATGTAAAAGGAATATAATTTTACGTATAACATCAAAATCACACAAAGTTTTAATCGTATTAAATCTACCAGAATATAATTTTGCACAATTCATTCTTACTTGAATCTTAGCTAACAGATATTTTGTAAATTTAAATTTGTTTTTTGAAGACTAGTTTCGAAATAACAACTCTATGTCGTTCTCAAGTCTGACCCAAGTCTCAAGTAAAGAATATAATTTTATTGGATGGCATCAAAATTTTTCTTTAAAATGGGAATAGATTCCCAATGTTACGTAATCAAATGTAACAAAAAAATTCAGCTTCAATCGATTAAGTATTGTGTTGCGCTTTATTAATTGAAATATTTATTTTTGGATTAAATTTACTTTTAATAAACCTTAAATGGGTTTTTGTTGTTTAGCTGGAATTTCGCTTTGTTCGAGTCCGACACAAGTGAATACGAAAATAATGTTTGTAGGAGGGATTGGGAGCTTATGAAACAACTTTTTTCCGCTCTAATTGGTTTTGTTGTCTAAACATAGTCGTTTAATTTTCATTTACTATGAAACAACGAAACTTTACCTCAAAAAGTTGTGAATCGGCGATAACTTTGAATCAATATCGTGAACAAAATAATTTTGATCGATTTTTTAAAGTGGTTTGAAAATATTGTTAACAAACAATTGGTTTTTTATTTGTAGCAAAAAATGTCAGTAACTAAACAACGCTGTAAATAGTAATTAGAATTTGTTTTCCTTGTTTTAACTTTATTGACAGCATTTCTTACATAGATAATCAGTTATTTTATAACCTTTATATAAACTTATTTAAATTACATTATGAGCTGTGATTATTTTGCTAATCTCGTATAAATCGAATTCATGAACACGAATGAACAGAATAAGGGGGTTGCCAACAATGAGATTGTTAACCCCTTTTAAGACACTTAAATTCTTATGTTCTTGGATTTTACTTTCAATAGTGCCTATATTTTTCGAATTTTATTTTTTAAGACTTGCATTCCAGGAATTATCACAGTGTTGATGAGAAAAACCTTAGAACTAGAGCTGGAAGTTGATGATGAGAAAAACTCAATCCGAAAATTTACATCTAATGTTATCAGCCCCCACCCATACCCAAAGTATTTGCTACCTTCCGACCTGATCTGTGCACGCAAGAATCCTCAGATATCAGGAAATATTAAATAAATAGCGTTATATGATTAATTAAATATTTTTCTGCAATTTACAATATTTTACATGTGCTTCGGTAATATTAATAAAAATAAAATTTTATTAATTTAATGCAATAATACTTCTATTAATAAATGAATAATATTTACAATAGAAAATATATAATTTATTAACTCGTAAGTCATTTCTTGTTAAATATACTGAAAAATATTTTTTCTGATAAATCAGCAGATAAATAATTTATTAATAACCCGATCTGGATCTGGTTACTTTCTATTTAAACTGTGACCCGAACAATCCTAAAACAAACTTTTACGAATTTTAACTGATCACTAAGCATTCGGGCAACTCATGCAAATGATTTCAAGGTGCTTTGGTAGAGATTTTGTTTCATAATATACTGCTTTTTCAGGCATTAGATAAATGTAAATATTTTGTTCGATTATTCTAATTTAAAATTGTCAAATAACTTGAATGGAAGTTATTGTTAAAATCGAAAATGTTTGAATATGAAACTAATGGTTAAACAAAAATAATACACGCGTACCGATTTAATGTTTGCATAAATGAACACATTTTGCGATAGAAAACACTCTTTTTTCTTGAATTTAATAAATTCGTTCATTCATTCCGTCACAATTCAACAACAAATAATAAAAATAACATTACACGCTTTTTTCAAGAATGAAATAAATTTTATTTCATTATAAATATAATTAATCTATACTACAATGACAATGAAATCAAAGGAGAGAAAAAAGAAATGAAATTTGAGTACTTTCCACTTTTTATTTAAATATATTTAACAACAATAATTAAAATTTTGTATCTTGTTTTTATTTATTTACTATAAGAGAGGTTAATAGTAGTTTTTGTTTTGTGTGTGTGTAAGATTTAAATTCCGCACAAAAAGCGCACATTTGGAAAAAAAGGCTCGCATCCGATAAATTAGTTGCACCGGAGGAGACGAACCTTCCTCTTTTATTTTATTTATATTACAATTGTGTTTCATTTACTTGTTGCATATACAATTAATTTTCATTTGTATTTTAAATCACTGGATTTAGTTTTCTTTTAAATCGGTTAAAGCATTTTTTTTCGTTTTTGTGTCAAATGGGAAAACTTATAATAAGAATAATAATATCGAAATAAAAATAAAATTAAAATAAAATAGAATTTCATTTTGTTTTAAAAGAGAGAAAAAAATCATGATTTGGCAGTGAATTTAATTAAAGCAAATACTAAAAATAAAATGAAAATAATATTATGGTAAAATACAACATATATATTGATTGAACCAACAAAAAATTTATCTAAAATTTATTCTTTTTATCGAGGTATATAAAAAGCATATTTAGTGTGGTTTTGTTTGTAATTTTTTTCACTGTACATATTAAAAAGTTGCTGCTAATTGTCATTACAGTCTGTTTTTTTGTATGTTTCCCTCCCTTTAAAATCTATCACAAGACAATAGAAGACATGACATTAATAAGAAATATTGAATTTTTGTTATTATCAATAATAAGCATATTAACAATGTTTATTTTTTTTAACTCTTTTGTATATTTCGGGAGACAAATCAGAAACAAACTTTACAGAAGAAAATGGAAATGTAAGCAACTTCTTATGTTTTTTTTATATCTCAAACGTTATATTACAAATGATTTTTATATTTAATTATTAAGCTGCATATGAATTCTCGACAATATGGTAAGGTATTGCTCAGTACTATATGTTGCGTAACTTTTTTGTTTCTAAAACATAGTTTTATTTTAAGTTTTATCAAACTAAAAATGGTAGGTATATATATATATATATATGAGTGTCATTTCGCTTTGAATATCGATTGACAATATTGTTGATTCTTTGGCCAGAAATCTTTGCGCGTAAGACTGGTTTGACACTTAAAAAATTGGCTTTTCGATAACTACTCAATTTTTTTTGAAAAAAAGTCAAATTCGCATTTTTTTGTTGGTAAAAGTCGCACAATTTTTTTAGAAAAATGACATTAATCATAATAATATAGTTGAAAACGACAATTACCATCATTACCACCGATTCATCGTCCCTTCAGCTGCGTTTTAAAGTTACAGTCAAAACGCAAATTAACTTTTAGCGAAAGTACAATATATATAACAACAGTAACAATTATTTTCAATTTGTACATTTTTGTGGTTTTTTAGTTAATTAGTAAATAATGATTAGTAGTAGTTTTTAAATGGATTACGTCTCAAATAGAGATAGCAAGTCATCATTTACGGATGAAGAACTGGAGCTCATTGTATTACTATTAACTGCAGTCGAATTCAGTGACGAATTTCCACCATTAGGATCTGGTGGATCGAGATAGGATAACAATTCCATTGGATCCACTACGTTCTCTGGCAAAAGCTGCACGAATTCAAGCAAATAAGTTTGTATAAGTATTTTGAAATAATTACAGTAATAGATATAATTAAGACATACATTGAGGCCTTCCTGTCCCTGACCTTCACCATCAATAATAGCGGCCGGATCAAAGTTGAGATCACCCAAATCGTTAGAATGAGACATTGACGATGTTGATTGATTTGCATTATGATTAACTGCTTCAACACTACCAGGTCCTTGTGATGTGGTGACCGATGGCGGTCCACCAACATTGCCGGGAGTGTGTGGCGTATGGGGTGTATGAGGTGTGTGTGGCGTGTGAGGACCGCCATGAGTGACGTGTGATGACGATGGCGTTGCCGGTGTGTTTGGTCCATGACTGGCGCTGACCGAAGGTTGTTGTTGTGACTGTGACGATGAAGATGTGGCGATGTTGTTATGCTGCGAATGACCGCTATGACCGCGAACACTATGACCACTATTTACAGTTTGCGTTAATGTGGAGTCATTTGCGAAAGCTGGTGGACCCATATGTTGTTCGTGATGACTTAATGACTTCTCCATTGCGGCGATCGGATCCAGCAAACTCTCCGACGTATCGTGCAATAATGGAGCGAAATCGGACGCTTGAGATTGAAACTCAAATCCATTGACAGATGAAGAGTTGTAGCCATTCATTATCGAATTATTTGACATGTTTGTGCCATTTGCTATCGCTATAACCCATGTAAACAACTATTTATTATTATACTGTATTTACAAATACTTAAATATTAATTAATAATTACATTGCATATCAGGAGGTGGTAATGGAGTATATGGCGAAAGTCCTTGTCCTAATTCCCAAGTGCTTGAAGTTGGTAAAGTCATACTATTCGGTGACATTGCTTTGAATCGTTTCGAAACAACGCAAGGATCAACTATTACACAAAAAAAACAAATTTTTAATTAATTATAATTATTCATAAACAAATTGAATGATCAGCGGTTCGCACGTATTTGTTAAATATAAGATATTTATGTCAACTATTTTTATAATTATGTTTTCCAAATTAACTATTGTTCACTTATAATAATAAAGTTAATCTTATTTACTATAAAAATGGGTTTAATAAATTGGGTTTAATTTTCTTGAAATAATTGTTTTTGGGTTTCAAACAAATAACTTAACATAAAATATATATATATTTTTACGTCTATTTCCATTTTGCGCATAATTTATTGTAATTGATTAATAACCAGTTAATTTACGCAGAATATATCAATAGGTAATAATAATAAATTTGCAATTTGTAATGACTAATTTAAGTGTGAATTTAAGTATGGGCACATGCTGTGTGTTAATTTAAATTCTACCACATATTCGTAGTACACTCTCCCTTAACGTTTTTATTCGTAGAAGCCTTTTACAGTATGCGTTTAACTTATTATTAAACAATTTACGAGTTCACAAAAACTTGGGATTTTAGGATGAATTATCATATAACTCTTATAATGAACGCAATAAATATATTATTATTAGCAGCAAATATGCCCATCATTGACACTTCTGTCAAGAGTAACCTTTACCACAGAGGAGGTCAGGCGAGGAATGTGTTACTCGCTCTCTACTCAACCCTGTGTCAACCCCCAAACCCCCCAATAAGCTCTACCTTGGCCTCTTTACTTTGTTGTGCCCTCTTTAACAGAAGCGGTATGCACTGATAAAGTATACAAAACAGCGCTTTTATGCCGTACAGTACTTCAGTAACACAAACCAAAAACTCATCCTTAAAACTTATACATACATACAAACGTAGTGAGCTTTACTGCTTTCAAAATGTGAAAGAATGCGTTTTTCGAGTCAAAACAATTTGTTTTTTTAACGCACTAGACTATTGCCAGCACTTCAAAACTTATTTGTCTTTCTTCCATTCCTCACGAATTTTCGTATGAATACGTTAGTTTCGTATTGATATGAGGGTTAAATAGAAATCAAATTAACGCTACGATTGGACAATACTAAAAGTTAAATTATTTCACAAATTTAATTACAATTAATAATACATAAAAAATTTAAATCTAAGATTAAATAAATAATTTCTGATTGTCTAATAACTAGTCTATGTCTATCCAAAAATGTGATCAACACTAGAAATCTTTAAAATGCTCGGTGTTTTGAGACGTGTTTTCTAAATAAACAAGAATGAGTTCGTGTACAATACTAGTTCATAAAAGCTGTACACAGTATATCTCAAAAGAATTTAAAATACTGTATTAACAAAAAAATTTATACGTATTTAATACATCAAAATCCGTCAACTACTAAAACATTAGTTAAACTATTTCTCCGATTTTAAACTTTGGTAATCTGATATGAAAACAAAAAAAAAACGGCAGCAAACACTTAACAAAATGTTCCTAATCATCATCGAAGTTTCAAAAAAAAATTTAAAAGTATCTAATGTACTGAACAAATTGTCCACCAGTGTCACAAAAAAGAGAGGGAAACAAGTTTTTCAATCTTTTTTTGGTTATTTCTAGAACAAGCTTCAAAAAACCAAAATTCTTTAGTTAATTAATAAAAATAATTAAAACTAATCTCATCAATCAACTTTTGTTTCTTTATTACCTTAAAATAATGCTGAAAAGAATAAATTTTATTTCCGATATAATATGTTATAAACAAGAATATAAAAAAACATGCAAAAGCAATTGATAGGGTCTAAACCAAAATTATAGCTTTTATCTCAACAACTATTCATTTATGTCAATATTTCTTATAAATTATATTTGTTGTATAAATTCGAAGCGCATAAAATAATAATTTATGATTATATCTCTAAACGGCGCGCTATTCGAACCCATAACCCCAAACATAACCTCAAAACATTTCAATTACGGGCATTACACCAAAATTAAATTTTTATTAAAACTTTTGAAAAATTTTTTAATCCAGGTAAGGTGTATAGACATGCAAGTATCGTTTCTAAATTATAATTTAAATGTGGCTTCATTTAAAAGCTAAACTAAATGTATAACAGCAACAACAACAACAAAAAAGTGTGGTTTTATATTTCATGCTCTGATATATAAATAAAGTTCTACCTCAATAACCCAATGAAAATAATACTAAATTGATCGCTATTTTTAACCTAAATATTAATATTCGAAAAAGTGTTGAGACTTAACTCATAATAAGAAAAAAATCTAAATTATGTCATTGTATCTTATTTGGTTAGTCACCGAACAGATAACAATAACGCAATGCTTTAAATAATTTAAATCAGGTTTGCGAGACTCATCAGTACAGTTATGATCCGTTCCCTGACATAATCTGAACCAAACACAACGCGAGCACACACACAATAAAAAAATAAGTGACATATTTTTTGCTATTTTTAAATTTGGAAAATATGAATATATTGTTTTCTTACTTCCATCGTGTTCCTCTTTGAAAGATTTCACGTAAACTGGTTTCCAACTGGCTGTGGCGTCAATAGTTACTTCATCTGCATCTGAATTGCTTGGTGTTGTCAGTATACCCCAGATATATTGATCCACTTCGAGACCTTCGAGTAATGCCGTTTTATTACAGACTGGACAACGCCACGAATGTCTTTCGCAGTTTAGCTGCAAGTATGACTCCAAATCGAAACACTGAAATCGAAATCAATATAATTAATAGATTGATTGGGTAATACGGAGATAATAGTGGTCTATACCTGAATATGTTTACATTCTTGCCCTCTCGCTGGTAATGTGATGCGTTTGAAAGTGATGGGGCACTTAAGTGACACTTTGATCGCCGTTTGTTCCACGCCATCTTCCACGCTAATTCCTGATGGATTACTTTGAGTTGGCGTAATAGCACCGTTATTAAAATTTCGCTTTATTTTGGTGATACAGTGTTCGGCTGGCAGTAACCGTTTCCGTAATAAGCCTTGTAATATAGATCGTACTGTAGGTTTATGAACCAGTTGTAGCAGAAATAAGTGCGACTATCAAACACAAATCAACAATTATTAATAAAATCAAATCGAGAGCAAAAAAGCAAAACAAAAAACGCTTACACAACAACAAGCAGTTACAGTTATCTGAATCATATTTCTTCCTGCTTGACAAACTTCCTTCAAATATAGCGGTTTGTGCGATGTCTTATTCTCTCCTCTGTCAATAACAAGTGGCGTCGCGTTAACAGACACTTGAACACTCGCCGGCCAATTCGTGTTCATCTGTCTGTCTTCGTGATGAAAGCATTTAAGTTGTAATTCTAAATCTGATCGCCACATCAGCGTATCGTGTACTGAAGGCTTCAAATGGAAGACATGATTGCTAACTGCGAGATTGTGCTCTAATCGAAACGGTGCCAGAATTATTCCATCTCGAACCGGAAAATTTAGCCTTAACTCGTCGTCTCCTATTAATTAGCAAATTAGAAAACATAATTAGATATGAATTTCCATTTAGATTTACATAACGGATAATTGTTTAATTACTTTGTGGAGGCAAACGTGGTTTTATATCATTAAATGATGGCTTAACGTCAGTGTTGGGCGACAAATATGGCGGCATGTTTGATGCGGGAGTCAAAGGAGGCGTTGGGTTACCCGGTATTGGCGAATGTTGATAATTATTGATTCCACGATGAAAATTGTTTGCATGAGAATACTGGGAATTGCCATAATTTTGTTCGTATTGCGATTGCTGTGATGGATGAACTGGATGTTGCGAAGGCATTGCATTGTTAATAGGCGTTCCTTGTTGTCCGTAATACTGATGCGATACAGTTCCGTATTGCGGAGCCTGTCCTCTCATATTAGACTTAATTGGTTGCTGAACTTGATTTGGATATGCAGCAGTATTTGGCATTGCCTGTACTTGCATAGCAGGACTGTATTGTTGCTGCATTGCTGATTGCATGCTCGCTTGTTTGCTGTATTGCATTCCTTGATTTGCAGAATACTATACAATGATTGAAATGATAGATCGTTATCAATGAATAGATACCATTTAGTTAACATGTTATTTATCTATTAAATGCCTAAATGCTTACTTGATTTGAATTATAATGTGAAACATTTACGGGTGACTGAGATACAGAACCGTATGATTGCATAACAGGTCCAGTATTATAGTGTTGAACACCAGGATTAGTATATTGTCTTTTTTGAGATAGATATTGTTGCGGATTTGTATAGGGAGCAGGTCTTGTACGAGGAGCTCCTGTAGAGCCTGCCATAACAGGTCCTGTGGCATACATATTACCACTTTGTGGTGGTGTCATGCCTTGCATCCCAGTTTTGTTCATTGACATTGACGACATCGATGTCATTCCACCATTCATTGCCATCGAATGTGTCATTCCATTTGAATTACTAATAATGCCTGAATTGTGCATCTGATTGGCCATAGGATTCATATGGCTAACCATCGGTCCATTCATTGGCCCATTGATAGGGCCATTCATTGGACCATTCATCGGTCCATTCATCGTTGATGGTGGACACGCGGACATTCGTTGATTGTTTACATTTGTTGGTACATAACTAGACTGATAATTCTGTTGGTGCATACTATGCATCTGCAATCAAAATCACACAATTATGGTTTAACGTTACAGTAATGTGTGCATAATTGCATAATTGTAAATTGGGAATGGAATGGAATTGCAAACCTGTCCATATTGAGGATTCATTAAAACTTCCTGCTGTTGTCTTTCTTGCATTGCCACCACACTAGCAGTTGCAGTAGCGGTAGCTGTTGCTGCTGCCACCAATGCGGCTGCACTTAAAGCTGAAGGACCACTTTGATAGTCAACGTTAGAAGAGGATTGAGAAGAAGGCATAGCACTACCCATTCCTGCTGACATTGCAGTAGCAGTTGCTTGCGGACCATACCTATGAAAGTGATCTGAGGGTGATGACGCTTGTTGTTTCCTCTTGCGTCTGTTAAGGGTCAGTGATAATAAGTTATGAAGAAAATGCAGTCAATACTCTATTCAATTGACAAAACAAGTTTATTTTTTCATTTACTAAAATATTGAATACTATAAATTAGAGGTAAACATCAACTATCTCAGGGATAGAGATAAGGGGGATATGACCGGATTGTATAAATTAGCTTCTGGTTCGGGCATCAAGCGATCGATACATGTGCATAAACCCATCTCAACCACAATTCTGTTTACAGCAACTTCTTTCACTTTACAATGCTGTTTACCAGCATTACTAGTGACCACAATTTACTAATACTTATTATTAAATATTGGTTCGCAACAATGTAGAAAATTACATCATTTTCAATACATCACAGCTTAAGATGTTAACTAATACTGCGTATTAAATATTTCTGATAAATAATTACATTTTGGATAAATTGAAAATGAAAATTTGTACTAAACTCTAAATTAATTACAAATATGAATTTTGCAAAACTTTTTCAAAGAGAAAATTTAAATAATTTTTATTTTATTTTTTAAGAGCAATCAATTTCAATTGATTTAATAAAAATATAAGTAACTCGATTCGGAAATGTTTTGAATCCACTGAAAATGACTTAATTTCAATTAAATTTAGAGTCTGCTAAATAAAATTCATCAGTTGTTTGGGCAAACATTAGTAAACGAAGTAACAAATGACTATTTAATACTAAAATATTTATTTAGCAATCGATTTTGCTGGAGTGGTTGAAAGCGAAAATGAATGACTGAGTATCGAATACTTGTCAGCTTCCAAACAACTATATCCGAGCATTCAAATTAAATTAAGCATATGCGCGAAAAGTTTAAACAGAATTTATCATCGAAAAAAATCTTTGATGATGAATTTTTTCCTGTATAATCACATTATGCCTTTAACCCGGTGTACCTTAAATATGTTAATGCATTATTTTAGAGATTCTAAATTTTCAATAATTAAGACGCATTACTGGAAATTGAATTCGTGAAAGTTTAGACTAAATGATAAAATCTATTGTTTTAAACAATTCACACAAACACTAATTATTGGTTAACTATTCTTACTATGTTTTTCTTGCACTAAAAATATAAAAATTAAATTTAGCAAAAAATGTGTAAAATCTTTGCTTTCTTTTAGTGCAATAATAAATTACAAAATTTGGCGAACAGCTTAAACTTTTATTATTTGCAAAATCATTGTCGGTCTCGAATGCAGACGGTATTAAACGCAAGCTAATGAAACCGTAAGATTACAGTTTAGGGTTGGGTCGATGTTTTCATAAAACTTGCTCATCTCTAGTTTCGATTGGAAAAAACATAAAACATTTTACTATTTGTTATAAAAACGCATAAAAGTATTAAATGTCATTATTTAAAGATTGATTAACACAAACATAGGGAAGCAAGTATTAACAGTTTTATAAAATTTGGCCATTGTATATGATGGTACGGTATAGAAACAATTTTGCGGTCGTTACATATAGCGTAAACGCAATTATTTACTATTTATAAAAGTCAATATTAGAATTATAAGTAATTACTATCAAGTGCTGACATCATTAAATGTTAATCAATTAAACTTAATCTAAATTTAAATACAGTTTACGGCAATAAATTGGTTACGTTTGGAATATATGAAAAAATAAACAAGTGTTTTGCGAATTATGAATTTGTTTATGGTTCATACCCGACATAACCGGGTCCGGGCTGTCGCGGTGTCATAGTCTGTGTTTGGTAGGACTTTTGTTGAGGTAAAGCGTTGTTTGGACAGACACCATAACCGTCGTGTCCACTCTGTGGGCCGTAAGGAACACCGACACCGGTAACATTTGAGGAGCCATTAGTTGGTGGCCCATTAGTTGCGCCGTAATTATGTGCCATTGGACCGCTTTGGGCATTGGTTTTGACGCCCCAAACAGTTGTTACCACAGATAATTGCTGCTGAGGTCCACTGCTTTGTGGATGCGTAGGGCATTGGCCTCCCTGTTGGGGTTGCGTTTGCCATCCCATCGCAGGCATACTCGAATCATTATAACACGAATATCTATTATAACGAAACAAAAATCAAAAGTTATTTTAAAACATGTATTTTTCGATACAACGCTCTAAATCTAATATTATGTGTTGCCATCTATTTCCTAATTAAAAACTAAAAAAAACTTTTTTGAATTTATTAAAAGTTAAAGAACAAAAATGCTTAAGATTTATGTAGGAAAAAAGTTAGCACTAAACTGGAATTAGTTTGAAGCAAGTATTAACTGTTCGCCACATATAATACAAAAATATGAATGTTTTGTTTTGTGTTTTAGTGGTGCAATATTGCATTTATGTTAGGCGTTAGTGAAATAAGTATTTATTATAAATAAGTCTCATTGGAGAGATCAATGAAGCTGGTGAACCTATTTAGTAGCGTAGTTCACAACATTCTGGCATTCACTTGACGTTGTTTTGTACGAAAAAGCAATGGTAGATCGAAATGCATTAAAGCAATCTGGTTTGTAAGGAAGGTAATGCGCAGAGATCTGTAAACGTCGGTCGAGTAATCAATAAAGGACGGGTTGATGGGTTGCTGCATAAAAAAACTTTGCTATGGAAGCTCAAAGAGCAAAGAAAAGAGATCGCCGATTTGGAAACAAGTTTTATTCACTACACACGCACAATACTGTATACAATATTCAGTATCATAAAAAATAAATGCGGGCAAACATAGAAAAATCAATACAACTACTTCTGTAGAGCAGAGCAGAGAGACAGAGGCAGAGAGAAGAGCTGTAGAGAGCGTAGAGAGCATAGAGAGCTCTGCTCGCAGAGCTGAGTGCGAGTGTGACTAACAGTAGTGAATAACATTTAGAGGGTGTGAGTGAGTACGGCTAAAACTTGAGCACAGTTAGAGTTAGGTAATCAGATATTACTGTATATATTAGAGTCTACTAACAGTGACTCTACTCTAGCGAAACACCATTTATAAAATGAGCTCGTCTTTCCTACAGCGCAATACTAATGGCAATATTGTATGACTGTTAGAGTATGAGTAGAGTAGAGTATAATATAGTAAATTGCAATATATATGGTATATAAAGTTAAGCTCATATATTAATGATATGCATTCGCTTATGCTATACATTCATTTACTGTTACCTTCAGTTAATTGAATAGAAAATATAAATACATTTACTGTAATGTTTGACAATCATTTACACGTATATGCATATCAATAAAAGCGTTAAAACTCCAAGTGTTAAACATATAAAGATGTAAAACTGTAAATAGTAAACTGTAAAGAGATGTAAAGAGATGCGCGCTTTTATATATTTATTTATTTTCTATCATTATATATAATACTGTATACCATTGAAAATAGAGACATAACTTTACTAAAATGCCAAATCTATTGATCAATAATTACACGATGAAAGCATTTTTGACGTGACGTCAAACTAGAGTTGATAGTATTAGAGAGAGTGTATGTGTGTGTGTGTGTATGTTTGTATGCGAGTATGAGATGTATCGATAGTCTATAAGAACAAAACAGTTGAGCTGTTGTGCGAGCATTACCAGCATATTTTCCTATGACGTCATCATACGTTGTGGGCTGTAATGCGAGTGTGTGTGAGTGAGTGCTGTATTTGTGTGCGTGTGTGTGTGTGTTTGGTTACACTGGTTACACGGAAAAAACTGAAGTAGAAAGATATATAATATAAAAGCTAGCGAGAGATACCTAAATAATGACAGCAATAGAGAAAAGGCGCATGAAATTTGGAAATGGAAATAACAAATAAGAGAAGAGAGTGTGCGAGAGAGAGAGAGAGAGAGAGAGAGAGAGAGAGAGAGAGAGAGAGAGAGAGAGAGAATGATGGGGGATAGAAAGCGAGTGAGCTTAATAGTCAACCTGTTATATCAACATAACAGCATAGCATAGCAACCATCGCAACTACAACCACAGTGACAAAGACAATCTCAAACTAAGCGGTGAGAGAATAGGGGGGAGAAAAATAAGCTAACAATTCACTGACGAATTCTATGATAAACATATTTATCCTACTAATTAATCAAAAATTATTTAATATTATTCATTATTCAACCAATTTTAAATAAGAACGAAAATTATTCGCTTGTGTCGCATAAATCAATGCTACATTTTTTGCTTTACTTTTCCAAAAAATAAGTTGCATAGGAAAACTAACTTTTCTAAACAAAATTGTTTGACCATTAAATCAAAAAGCGGAATACACGTACATATAAAGTTACAACAATATTTTGAAATACATATCTATATTGGCCAGAATTTTTTATTTCTTATAAATACTTAAAATATTTAGAACTTTCATTTTTTCATATCTATGTAGAATCGAATTGTAAACAATATTTTCTAGCTTTTAATCCATTTAAAGTTTAAATTAAAAGTGGTGTAATAAATCTACTGATAATGCAAAGATTAAATTTATAAAACAATCGAGAATTGCACGGTAGTTATATCAACATCTCGTGCACGAAAAATAAAATTTACCCAAACTCTAAACTAATAACGATTTCTCGAAAATGTCATTAAATAATCGAAATCATTTATAAAATAATTAAAGCGTACTAAAGATTGCAGTAAACTTTTAAACTCTCAATTCCCATTGCAGGCGCAATTTTCTTTCCAATCCCGCATACGCACTAATTCCGTTTGCCGCACATTTATTTTATTAATCAATTTAAATTTTAAATATTAATTTTAACGCACAAATCAAATAGTCTTAAACGTTTAACATTGAACATCGAAAATATCTTATCCGGAAAGAGTGGATACACGATAAATAATATTAAATTGGAAAATTTTAATTTATTAATATAAAACAAAATATTAACGGAAAAAACAAGTGCATAAGTAGTGCATGGACTTTCCGATAATATTTAATTTTTAAAATAAATTTTTACAATTGATTTGTTAATTGACTGCAATTTACTTAACGCAAAGCAAAACTATTCCACATTTTTTGTTTGGATAGGTTGATCTAAAAAGATTTGAATTTAAAACAGTTTTAAGGAAATAACATAAAACATTGATAATTTAATAGATAAGTTAACAAATTAATAAATTAGCAAATAGAAGTCCTTTATAATTATATAACGGTTTAATGTGTCAATTAAATTAAAAATCAAACTCTAATATCGAGGAGTTAATCCTAAATCCCACACATTTTGAATTACAATTCCCAATCGTCACGTTTTAGAACTCTAAAGTGAACATTGGAAAAAATACAAATAACAAAAAAAAAACGTTAAAAATCACAAATCATAATGAATGAAAGATCAATTTCATAATATTTTTTATATATGAAATTTTATCAAAAATAAACGCAACTGCATTAATGGTTGAACATTATTTGAGTTAAAGTTATCTATTCGTAATCAGTATCCAAAAAAACGAAAATAAATTATAATGCTTAGTGTTTTCATTATTTTATTCTAACTTTAATAATTTTCACATATTTTTGAATTTTGTTGTACCCGAACTTAAAAAAACCGAAAAAATAGTCTCGCGAATATAGCTTTAAATTTATGAATGAGAGCGTAAAACTTTCGGAAAAGTGATATAAATAGTAAAATTAGTTAAAAATTCCATATCAAATCTATTGAGACAATTTTTTAATTAACACAAGATTTGTACATAATAAATATTGGTTTTAGCGTGTTTTATGACTACATTGCACTTCACAAGCAGAACGGGTGCATTGTGTACATCATTCATATTACTTGTTGGGCAGGAGTTAGAGACCGGACTAGAATGAGTGTACGAGAGGTTGATTTAGAGTCATGGGAGAATCATATCATAATGGATGAGAGAGCAATGAAAGAGCACTCGCGAATTAGAGTGAAGTAGAAAAAGCGAATATATCTATCGCTAGTGTGAGTGAGGGTACACTTGCAATGGATGAAAGGACAATAGGCTCGACGTGTGATTCAAGGCTTTAGGGGGGTAGAGGGTTGAGGGGGTAAACACGTTTTTGAGGGAGAACGAGATTCGCATTCGCGCGACAATCTGTTAAAGCGTAGATGCTCTCTATCACTGCACAGCGACTGGAAAGACAATAATGAGCCAAACATACTATTTCATGACTAATATAAATAAGTTAAGTTACTATTTAGTACTGTTGGTCTGATATGTGTAATGCGTCATAAGCTTAGATTAGATTTATTTAACATTTAAGTTATTGTCACAGCAATATCACACTAATAATACGTAGTTATAAAGTATTATATATGATATATATTTCTATTATTTGTATGTTACAAATTATGGTTAATGGAAATGCTTTGCAAATAGTTTTGATAAGATCATAAGTTGATATGTAATACAAAGTGAAATACGAGGTAATCATACGCGTGTCAGACCTCTTAGGTTTATAAACGCAGTCTTATGTAGGCAGGAGGAGGTACTAAGAGGAGTTGAACAGTTGAGAGGCAAATACTAACTTCACCTCAACAATGTGTCCGGGAGTTGGAATGGCGTGAAACAGACCGGTTGGGACACACAAGAATGGAGAGGTACCCAACATTGGGGATAATGCGAGAGGGGATGGGGGATAAAGGGATGGGGGGATAAGGGCATCAAAGCACAAAAGAGAGAAATATAGCTAAACATTAACGAGTAAGTATAACTTGCTTTGCCGTGTGATGTGTGGTAGCACTAACAATATACCGAAAATACAACATAACAAAATGCTCCATATGAGTATGAGTGCGCAACATTCGCAGTGAAGAATTCTGAAATTGCTGCTCGCAAAAGGGATCCTCTCTCTCTCTCTCTCTCGCTCTTTCGCGATCACAAGTTGACGGGATGGGCACACAAAGTAACATTTATAGAAATGCATGTATAAAACTAGTACATACTGATTCAAACACTAAGGGAGGGCTCGTTGCTAAATGCCAGTAAAGGTAACGCTGATTTGGTTTTCACGACCTTCCAAACTACTCAATAAATAGACGCGAATAGACGCGATTCGTGAGGAGACGTAAAATCTCTATCTCCATGAAAAACATCCGATTTTGTGAGTTTGAGCGTGTTTGTAACAAACATATACTTCGTGAGCGGAAGCTATGCTTTTCCGGCCAAACCGTATCTACAAATACTGTATTTATGTATATATTATGGAACTGTTTCTTTCTCTCTCTCCCTCTCCCTCTCTCTCTCTCTCTCGCTGTAAGACATTTGCACTTTAACGCTGTATGTGTGAAGATTACAGTACAGTATGGGTTCTGCGCACTATTACCAGATCATAGCAAACAATGCACGAATTCGGACTAAAAAATTCCAGAAAAATGTCGGAAAAAATCAGATTAAAGAAGCGGAACATCAAAACAATTGATTACAAAATTTTCTTTTTTCTTCCAAATTTTTATTTTTACGGGGTAACTAAATTTAAACAAAATTAACTTCACGCGCTTGTATTAATATTTTTTTCTTTTCTATTATGCATTTTTTAATCAGACGATTATAATTCTTAATACAGTGGGAAAAAGATCTTTCATCATCACATCAACAGTAACTAAAAAAAGAGCGATATCTCGTCGCCCGAGTCATTATCTAAGGTTTCTGCAAATTTCATAAGATCAGGATTCTTACAATAAAGAGGTTGATAATTTTGTGTAGAAAATTTTCTTTGTGTTCGTTTCTATTGAAAAATGTTTTGCGGTAAATACATTTTTCATTGCTAAGTTTAAAGTGGTTAACAATTTAAACGTCAATTTATATTCAATGATTTTTTTTTTTATTATAAAATCATTACTGAATACTTATTGACAACTTCTTTTCAGTTAATTATAGCTTTGCGCTGAGTTTATACTATTTAAAACCATGCTATACACTAATTTTAAGTCTCTGTTTGTTTATCAAAACCTAAGCTTATAGACAATTCGCTTTATAGTAAACATTTAAAGAAATAGTAAATACGTAATATAAAAATAGCGTTCAAAAGGTGCGCAGAGAATTGGATCCCAAAATGAAACAAATTCCATTTTTTAAAACCAAATAATTATGATTTATTGGGTTTAGAAGCCTAATGATCGGAATATTATAGTAATATTCCACTTACGGTACGTTCATTTAATCGCGAGATAAAAAATGTGCGTTATCAGTATCAGTCAAGGTTGAACAAGGTTTAAAGTTCTCGAGCTAAGAGGCGGAGAAAAATACGCATCGGAATTAACCACAACATTTTTTAATTTTCCGTCAAAAAATCAATGGGTGTTATGTTATATAATAGAGGTGGGGAGAGAATCAATAATTCACAGCAAAAATTTCTATGATCGCTATAATCCGATCCCCACTGCAATGTTTATTTTATTAGCAATTTATGCCACATTATGCGAGCTAACCTCCGATTTTTCGCCATATCCGCCTAATTTTTATCGACCAGCGCCGCAAATTGTTTTTTTTTATAAATTATGAGAAACAGCGTCACCAAAGAGCGGAAATTATTAAATTTGGAGATCGCACAGCGAAAATCCGCAACGGGCAACACCTCTAGTATCGAAATTGATTTAAACGTTTTAAAACGTCAAAAATTGGGGTTAAAATTATCAAATAAAAGTCTCACAGTATGAATCATATTATTGTTACCCACTCGTTATTCGATTCTTACAGCACAGTATATCAGTGAATCATTAAATGTTTCAAAATACTAAATAAACTATTTTACCGATTAACAAAAAAATTATCATTTTCAAATCCGCTAAATGTTTCCTAGTAAATTATCCTTTACATATAAATACGATTTAATTTATTTTTCTTATTATTTTACGTTTTTTCTATTAAAATCCAGATTAGGAAGCGTTTTATTGGTATAATTAAATAAAAATTAAAGTTGTCGTATTATTGAATGTTTACGATTCAAAACTAAAATATTCAAAATACTTATTCATTGTTAATAGTATTTAATAAAGTACGTTATTTTTAAAAAATGAACCATAGTAAACCTCTCTCTATCTCTATCTCAAATTAAAAGTTAAGTTTTGCGTTTTCTACAATGTTTGGTCGTGCTTCAAATTTTTAAAAGTTTAATTTCCCAGAGGTTCAATACCTGCGAAATAAAATGCAATAACTTATAAAGTCTAGAACTCTAATTCAAACGCGGAGATACACAGTTTTGATATTTGATAACCAGGCGGACAAAATATTTTTTGTAGTAAATAACGACCGTTTGGAAACAAGTAAAACCAAATTTTCTTAAAATTAAAAAAATTGAATTCAAGTAAAAACACTAGAGTATTGGTAACAAACATAAAATGTTATAAAATTCTAGAATTTAGTTTTATCACTGGCGTATAACACCCCGAACGCGGAAAATGTTAAAATCCATAATAGTTGACCGAGACATGCATTATTGACCTTATTGATCATTTGATACCCTTATTTATCCTTTTATTTCACTAAAACATTTCACATATCACGTACGACTAGTAGTAGCAGTTAGTATCTTAGATTATTATAACAACAATTGGAAATAAATCAAAAATTACTGTAAAAAATTTTTTATTACTTTATTTTATTTGCTGCGGTAACTAAAACAGTACTTTCCTGAATAATTTATATAATAAATGCATTGAAATATTAAATCGCATAAACTTATTTCATTGTAATAGCTGTCAAATAATGCAAGAATATAATAGAGTAAGTTAACAGTAAAAAATTAAATCATAGGTTTTAACGTAAACGTAACGAAAAAAATATCGATGTAAACGTAAAAATATTAGCTTAATTAATATGATACTACAAAAAACGTCTACCTTTTTTTAAATGCATGACATTTTTAGAAAAAATAACATATAAATAGTGGTAGAAATGTTGGCGCAGAAACAGAAGAATAAAATGACGTATTAATAAAAATAATTGTTCAAAATTTATATTTATGGCAAAAGCTGCTGCAAAACAATTGTAAAACGTTAGACAATCACATTTTACGTTTAAAAAAACATTTGCAAAACCAATTATATTAGTTTTAATGAGCATAAAAATAAAAACAAAGTTTTTTAAAACAAGTAACTACTGATTGAAAAATTGTAGAAAAATTTTTCATTCCCAATACCCGTACGACTACTAAAATTCGCTTCCGTTACGATACCGGAAATAAAGTGAAAATAAGTTCTCCAGTACAGCACACCATTGCAGATATAAGTCGCTTACTGGTTGAGTTCTGAGCTTGTATTCCAGATTATTTTGCTTTTTTTAATGAAATTAAATACTACGATTTAAAACGTGTCATACTTAAACATTCATTACATGCGTTTAATAAGAAAATACTTCTAATTAATTCTAACATTGGTTCAATTTTTTTAATTTTTTTGTATTTTCCCTATTTTCCCAAAATACCAAATACCCGTAAAACTAAACGGCAACTTTAAATATTAAAAAAGTAACATAGTAAATGGGAGTATCCGACACACCTGAAAATTCACAATTTGTTAACCTAATAGAAACGAAATATTGTTCGGAAAATTGCCGAATTTTTTTCTATTTTAAAAAAACACCAGAAATATATTGCAACTGAAAGAATAGTATGTTACTCTTTCTTCGGAAACCATTCAAACGTCATATCGCATTAAAATATTGAAACATAAGTGCGAATAAAAAAAACATTTTTACCATATTAGCAGGTTATGAATGCAGTGATAGGCCATAGAAGCAGATCATTCTCAAGCGTTGGCAAAGCAATGGCACATCACTAGATCACAAAATCTGCGTTACGCTCAATCGAGTAATTCTACAATAGAAACGTGTATTTCAAGTTGACGTACAAGTAGTGGTAAATCAAATAACCCTTAATTTTATACTCGGAAATGTAATCGACGCAAAATAAATTTTTACAGAATTGTGAGAAAATAAAGGCAGAAACCATCGGAGCGTGAAAATACTTTTAAAAATTTTTTCATTAATATATCTCCAAAATACAAGTTTTTGTGCAAAATTGCGCACAAAAAACGTATTCATAAAAATATTTGCTAAAATTGTGCTTAAAATATATTTAGTTATATTTGTTGACACATTATAATAACTAGTTTTTATTTTTTTATCACTTTTTTTCGAACGTTTATCGAATAGGTATGAGTGAAAATATTTAATTTACAATTTTTCACTTCTTTCCATCACTTCTCAAATTCAGTTACACGTTTAGCTCACACTGCCTTTGGGCGAAGTCTAGTCTAATGTGTACCCATGTAACACTCATATGTGACTCATGTATTAAACATTATCAATTATAGCCGACCTGAAGGCGATTATTGCAGCAATGATTAAACCTGATAAACTTAAATTCATTATATATATTATTTAATAATTAAATTAATATCAATTACATGATTGCCGTGGAGTGTTGATACAAACATAGTGAATATAATTTTTAAGAGCGCCACTCACTAAAAGCTGATGCACTCAAACTTGCGCTCAACAAAAAAACGAGTAAAGCTCAAATCACCCCTCAAAGCTGGAAACAGTATAAACATCGGAAACATTACTTCCAAATCTTGCTTTTATTAGATAGATTTAGAAAAAGGGTAATAATTTAAATCATATTGCGGTAGAAGCATATTTAAATGGTTATTTTAAAATCCGTTTTCATTTTTCTGTTTTGTTTATTTTTA
>JAQIXJ010000401.1:0-36134 GCA_034700185.1 Phthiracarus laevigatus
CTATTTTAATAATTAATTCGATAAAAGTTAGACTTATAGAAAATAATAACATAACTATAAAAATGAGTCAAATTAATACAAAGTTTTTGAATTTTAAAGAAAGTTTAGAGAAAATTACTGAACTAGAAACACAAAGGAGTAAATTGTGTTCAAAAAAGATTCCATTTCCAGATTTATGGCATTATAATAAACGAAAACTATTAAAAAACTCGGTATACAGATTATCAAATTTAATTTTTATTAATAATATTTATTTAGGGTCAGGAATATAAAACAATTAGCAATAAACTTGAGAAATCAAAAGAGTTTAAAGAAGTTTCAAACTGTTGCCAAAATTTATGTTTTAAAAAAGTTTCGAAAGGCCAACAAATTCAAAGTTTCGAAAAGTTTTGGGCTTTATCGGACTATAATAATCAAAACCAATTTCTATTGAAACAAATGAAAAGGAAAATAATTCATTGGGTTTACTATTTTTCAATTAATGGTTACGAAGTTAAAGTTTGCAAAAAGTTTTTGTTACAGTTATATCAATTACACGAATACAGATTAAGGTCTATCCAATTAAAAATACTTAAAGGTAATACACAACTTAAGTTTGCAAAAAATTAATTTAGTTTTTTAAGGAGAAAGTGTTTTCGACAAAAGAGGACTTAATTATAATAGAAAAAATTCAAAAAAATGTATTCCAGAAAATCTATGGGTACATTTTAGAAACTGGATTCGAACAATTCCAACTACAAAATCGCATTACAGTAATACTAATCGATTATACTTTATTAACCCTGAGTTAAATTATACTTTGTTATTTAAATTATTTTCAGAGCATTGTAAAACACTAGAACCTCTTAATACGTTAAATATTCACAGAAAAACATTTATAAATCATTTTAAAAATAATTATAACATAGGGTTTTGTCAACCTAGATCTGACGTTTGTGACTTTTGTTTTGAATGTAAAAACATAGGGTTAAGCAATATACCTATTAGTAAATTAAATGAATATAACATTCATTTATTAAAAGTAGAAAAATATAAAAAGTTGAAACAAAAATATTTAAGCAACTCTGAAAATTTGTTAATACTCGAATTTGATTATGCACAAAACAGACCCTTACCAAAACTTCCTGTAACCTCAAGTTTTTATTTAAGATTGCTATGGCTAATGTTGTGCAATATTCATGTTCATAATTTCAATAAAAGTTTTATTTTTTGGTATTTAGAGGGAGAGTTTAAAAAAGGTCCCAATACTATATGTAGTTTTATTCATTATATTTTCAATAATTTACTGACGAAAAATATTGAAAAAGTAGTATTGTTTAGTGATTCATGTTATTCTCAGAATAAAAACTATACATTAGTTAAATTTTTAAGTTGGGTTTCGTATAAATTTTTAGTAGATATAATTCATGTGTACCCTGTAAGGGGACACTCTTATTGTCGATGTGATGCTAATTTTGGTGTATTTTCAAACAAATTAAAAAAAATTGAAACAATAGAATGTGTTGAAACATATTTAAAAGTTTTAAATGAATGCAATTTCATAGTTATAAAAGCAGATGTTAAAGATTACAAAAGTTGCTTAAACTTAAACTTTAGTTCAAATATAAATATAAATATTTCTAAACTTTCTAAAATTAAATATAAATTTAATGGTAACATAGAGTGTTACAAAGATTATGACGACAAGCCTATAGTTCATAACTTTATAAAAACCTGTGATGTTAGTTCTATGTTGACAAACCTTCTAAATGAACAAAAATATTTTATAACTGAACAAAAAGTTAATGATGTAAGATCTTTATTAAAATATGTCAAACAAGAAAACGCAGATTTTTATATTAAATATTTTCAAACTTATTGTAAACGTGAAATGTAGATATAATAAATTAAAATGTTTAATTTCTATATATAAAAGAACCAATAATTTACAACAATATAAGAATTTAATAACATGTTTCTTAATAATTAATATGCAAAAACACAGTTTCTACAGCGCATCATTCAATTAATCACCAAAGTTATCTAATTCAGAAGAACATTGTTGATTAATGAACTATTTTTTACATTTGATAGTCGCATAATTGCCATTTAACTTTTATTCTTAAGCATTAAGTGGATAAAGTCAATAATGTATACTTTAACTTAAAGAAAAATGAGCGCTTTATATATTTCTAATTGTTTAAAATTTAATAAACTTTGCCTCAAAAAGCAAGCGATATCAATGATTAAAAATTCAAATACTAAATAATGTCATAAACAGTGATCGCAGAGGTGAGAGTTTTTCCGCCACTGAGAGCTTTATTTTCAACATTTTCGCACTGCTTTGTTGGCTCCGCGACTGCGTTAAACTCAATCACTCTCATATTATGCTGTATTTGTTACGTAATAACTCTTGCCTCTGCGATCTCTGGTCATAAACTTTAAAATAATTAAAAGTAACTGCAAAATGGAAATAACAAATAATGAAATGACAATGTGTTCAAATAGATTTGATGCATCATTAGTATTGCCCGAAAATATTATTATTAAATCTGCTGGAAGTCATTTATATATATATATGGATTTTCTTTATATCAATTCGGATCTTATAACAGACTAAACATTTTCAATCCATTGTTGATAATATTTATTATCGATTACTTTCGATCATATGAAGTATATGTCAATGAATAGCAAATTATATTTTATAATTTTATTTTATTTTAGATTTTTGGTTTACTTGCGGCATATATGATAAAACTATTAGATTTAACAATATCATAATATAGACTACTTTAAGGAAATTTAGGCTGACGCCTGAAATGAGAAGTTCGAGCACTTAAAGTTGGAGAGCTTAAGAATTTCACTATACTTTTTTCATGAGCATCGTTCTCGACTTAGCTTTTAGAGCCCAATCCAACCCAAAATAGCGTTTAACCCTTTTATGACACCTTTTATAGCATAAATAATGTACGAAATAGTTAAAGTAACTTAAAGTATCTAAAGCTATAGTGTATGGGTGTACCAGAGGGGGGCTGACCCAGGGTGATCCCCCAAGAATTTAACAAAGTTGACCCCTACCTAAAAATGAAAATGAACAATTTAATGTATTTTTAGCCGATGGCAGAAAAATTGTCATTTAAATCCGAGTAGTTTGACCCCCCTCTTAAATTTTAAAAAGTTCGAAAGTAACCCACCCGGCCAACACACTGTGACATCCTTGTTACATTAGAATAGACTAGCTTAGATTAGGTTATTTTAGGTTATACCAACAAACTCAACCAATATAAAGTAAATCTAAAGTAAAATCTAAATTATATCCATATAATAATACTAAAATTTTCGAGGTGTCTATAAGAAGCCTTTTGGTATCATAGCAACAAAGCATTATCGTCGATAATGAGCACTTATGTGTTAAACAACGATAATTTATAAAAATAATACATTTTGTATTTTAATACGTTTATATTTTTTACAACATTTTCGACTGTTAATGTTATTATTGGTTTCCCTTCTCTTTCCCTTTTAAGTATTTGTGCTTTTCTTCAACAAATTGCTTCGTTATTGATTAAATCCCTCATTTTCTATGATCATTAATTATTAAAGTTTGTTTACACTTTAACAAAGTTGTCTGTATGTAGGTATGTCTGATAGAAGACAAGTTTATATTTAGGGATTTCTTTATTTATATTAATTAAGCGATTTTCGTGTCAAAAATAGCTAAAATCAAAAAATATTGTCATTCTAAATATAAATTATTATCGATTGTCAGGTATTCTTTGATCCATATATTTATATATAAATAAAGTAGATTTACCTTTTATTCAATGAATTATTTATAAATTAAAAATTTTAAAAATTGCAAAAAGTAAGTGCCAGAGAATAGAGATTTGATAACTATCAGTAGTTAATTTTTTTCTCTGTCGTATTATATATTTAATATAAAGGATTTTCTGAAATTTCTGGATTTTTTTAAAGGACATTGTTGTAATAGTTTAGATCATGGAATTTAAAACAAAAATGAAAACGAAAATAATTTAGTGAATAAAATTAAAAAACCCACGTTGTTTATGACGAATATTAAAAGATAATTTCGATAACTGAAATAGACTGGATATTATGTGCCACCATTAAGCTGCCAAAAACAAGAACATATTGTAAGCATAATAAATGAATTTTTCAAAATTATAAGAATTTAAGAACAATTAATAAATCATAATTATTTTGTTCATTATAAACCATAATTAATATACTATTTATTAAAAATCATTAATTTATTTCTTGATATAATGGTTAATTATTGTACTATTAATAACCATTCAAAGTATGAACTTATGGGCGCCTGATAATATGATCCCTGACATCGATTATCATTATTATTGCCACTAAAATGAGAATAAATACTAGATATGCACTTTTAATTAATGTTCAAAATATCATCCATTAATTTATATTATATAAAAATATAGTTGTAATTGCCAGCCTTTGGCATTAATTCAAAGAGCATAGAATTTTTACATAAATTTTCTTTGAACGAAGAATTTCAGTTTTTTAATTAGAATATTATTATCAATTAATATAAAGAATTAGAATAATCGACTAGCTTTAACAAAATTACATGAATAGTTTTAAAATAAACACAAGAAATATATATGCAATTCATATAAATATGTATTAATAATGCCTATTGTTTATAAACATTTCAATACTTAATGCCAAAAAATTATTTTGATGAAAACCAATCGATAAACAAATAGAATGTTTTTATCTCAATTAATTGTACCTTACATTGATAGTTAAAGTGAATAACGTGGCGCATAATAGATTGCGATTTTTAAAGTTTAACAATAGTTGACAATGTGTGTGAAAAAATATCAAATAAACAAATCATATTTACTACAATTAATATAAAAATACATTAAAAAATTAGTGATGTAATTTTAAATAAATTTATGAAAACTGATCAAAAAATAAATTAGTAAAAGATTTAGACAAAGAAATTTTTCATTTCTCTCAACGTAAAGTATTCTCATTGATTATATCTTCTAATAAATAATGATGAGAGAAAACTAATTTTTCAAGAGCTTGAGCTTGAAAATGCTGAGCTTAAGCTCAATACTGGAAAAAATAGAGCTGAGCTTTAAAAATGAAATGTACTTTTGAGCTTGAGCTTAATTATTTGTGAATGGACTTGAGCTTGACCTTGTGAGCTTAAAGGTTACAATTCTTTTAAAAATCACTATCTTATAGTGAAATCTAACTTACTTTAACTCAAAAGATTGCAATTAAGCTTAAGTTTTTTTTATAGTTTTTAAAGTTTTTAAAGTCTTTTGAAAAGCAAAAATATTTAATTGATGTTTGTAATACTAATATGTAATTTGAAACATTTTATGGTATTGTTTGTCTTTATTAATTAATAACACAAGCTCAAGAAGATCGTTGGATAAAACTTGAGCTTACAAACCTAAGCTAAAAAAGGCGAGCTTTGAGCTTTCGTATTACATAACATCTTTTATTTGAGCTTTATATTGAGCTTGAGCCGCCTTAAGCTAGCTTGTCTGAGCTTGAGCTTTCTTTCATCATTACTAGGGCTTTGAAAATCGTTAATTAACGATTGAGTTTTTCAACAGAATTACTTAATTCGAGATATATATAACTTGATATTAATCATTGTAGACCTTAAATTCACTTCAAAATTTCTAACGATTTTAACGAGTCTAACGATTTTAGACATAACTAACGATTTTAAATATATCTAACGATTTCAAGGAAATTAGCTAAAATGTGTTAAAAATTATATAAGTAAAAAAGGTGGTACAAAAATATTCTTATTTAAAATTTACTAAACCAGTTCGATGAAGGTTCTGGATTAATTTATTTAGAATAAGTGAAGTCAGAAAATGATAGCTATCACATTCATTAGTTTCGGTATCTAAAGATTTCATTTTAAAGTAAATTTTTTATAACAGTAAGGTTTTCAATGAAATATATTAAGGTTTAAATAATTATAAATCCTTTTTAAATTAATTTAGTATCTAAAATTTCTAACGAATATTTCTAACAATTTTGGAACTTTTTTCTAACGATTATCAAACAAATTTTTTAAACTGTTAGAATCGTTAATTAAAAATAATATTTTTAGAATTGTTTAAGTTATATAACAAGATTAGAATAGTCACCAACACGTGTTTGAATGGTTTTAACAAATCGATAATTAACGATTTTCAAGGCCTTAATCATTACTATTCGTACACTTTATAATATATAACAAGAACGACACTTCCACAGAAAGCTCACTTTTTATAGTTTTATCTAAGCTAATAAGTTGGTTTAAAAATACTTTATTATTTAATCTAAAGTTTTCCAAAATGTCAAAATTAACTAATATAAAATACGTGTCATGTTCAGTGGTCGAGTTAGTGCGGACACCGTCACGGACAGACAGACAGAAAGACATGGTCAAATCCATAAGCTCGCCTTTTTACAAAAAAAAGTGAGTTAAAAAAATATGAGAAGCATGAGAACAGCTGGTACGCAATTGTAACCGTTTAATAACTCAAAACTTATATGAGTAATTAATAAACTTTATTGTAATGAAAAATATACTTTATTTTTATTGCTTTAATTGCTTGTTATATTATAGTAAATATTAAGAGCGTATATGACAAAATTATTTAATATATTATGATTTGTATTTTATTTGTATTTATTTACTTATTTAACTGATAATAGAGTATCGTCCAACTCATTTTATTCTATAAAATAATATTACTATTTTTATAATGAACGCTGAAACTATAAAATTGATAATAGCTTTGATGCTAGTAATTTGTATACGCATTAAAATTGTACATTTTTAAAATTCATATGTCATATGTAGTTATTAAATTAATAAAAAGGGCTCAAACGGTCAAAAAACAAATTTATAAAATTTTATAAAATTACCAAAAAAATATAATTACTTCACTAATAACGTAGAGTATAACACGATTAATAATACTTATAAGATTTATAATATATTCAATTGAGAATTAAATAAATATTAAGACTGAACGCCTTCCGCTTCCTTTTCTGCCATTTCGAGTAACACTTTAAACGAAAATGGTTCGAACATATAACCGGAACCGGTATAGAATTTACTCTGGAACTCAACCCAATGCAGACGCAAAGCGTGCAGGAAAGCGCTTAAGCCTTCCATCACAAGCAATACGGCAATGGTAAGCGTGGCCCAAAACGAGAATATAACAAACATGATCACACCGTTAAGATAATTGTTAGGGAACATATTTTTGAGACCGATTTGCATAACCATAGTCCATAGCACTTCGCTAAGTTCTGCGTGGGCGAGGCTGAGCGCCCATAATCGCAGATAACTAGCGGTATGCGAAATCGAGCCCAAACAGTACTCGATGGTATGAATACATTGATGTATGATGACATCACTCAAATCAAACGCACCGCCGTGTTCGTCATGACCGCCGTGTTGTTCAGTGTTGTTATGCGAAGACTCCACGAGAATGGTAGTGTCGTTTCCAACTATAATAGGCGTATTATGCGCATCTGCCTGTACGCGTCTTTTATTTTGGGAATTAAGAATAATAGGCTTAATCACTAACATCCAGGGCACGCATAGCAATGCAGACAATAGTAAAATAGTTTGCACTATTTGTTGTCCGGGATACCACGTGTCCAGATATTTAGGCTGTTTAGGATCGTCCGGATATTTCACGAGAAACATGTTGATTAGATTGATTAATATGGATGGAGCTCTATACGACTCTTTAGCGTTAAATATAAACCATTTGGCGAATATCATGCCATTCATGTAACCGAAAATCGACATAAGAAACAACACTTGCGGTATGAATTCGCACCAAATATTGATTCGTTTGCGAAAGTAGCTGTGATTCCAAAAGCTGAGCGCAACGCCGAACAACATCTGTCCGACGCCGAGGATCACCGATATCTTCATTTTGTACGAATTGAGAAATAGGATCTTGTTTTCGCTGACTTGCCATATGGGATCGATGCCGAACGGATACGGGTGTCCTGTCATTGTATATTCGGGATCCATTGGAAACACCTTTATCTCTTTCATGGATTTGTTATAGACAGGTATATCCCATGCGGTATCGAAAAAGTTAAACGCTTTCGAGTAGACGTCGTTGTATATGAGACCCGTGTAAATCGAAAAACTGCCCATCAACAGGATAATGTATCTGCCGTTGAAAAATGTGAGCCATATCTCGTTATTGGATTTTGCTGCTCCAAGACTACGTTCTTTAATAACCATCCATAGAGCGAATAGAAACATCAATACTCCGTGACCGGCGTCGCCAAACATTACCGCAAATAGAAACGGAAACGTTATTATGGTAAACGGCGCCGGATTTACTTCGCGATAATTAGCCACACCGTACGAGTCAACGATGTTCTGAAAACCGACCGTAAACTTGTTTGTGCGGTTATAAGTGGGCGGCGGTTCGTTAGACTCCATTGTATTCAGTATGGATGACATCGCTGAACCGCTTCTCTCAGAAGCCACTCGAAGAGCGTTTCTAACTTTAGGCAAGTCTTGATCTGCGGCCCAGCATTCGGCGATCAACGCTTTGTTGGTGACATCGAAGTTGAATAAGTTCATGGTTGCATATATGGCTTTCATTTTGCGCACTTTAATCAACCAATTTTTAATATTTTTGGCCGAAGCGAACAGCACTCGATGCCGATGTTCCATAGTCTGCGCCAAAACCGTATTGAGATCGTCGACGCGCGTCGCTATATTAACGGTCATCTGTCGGCGATCGAACACTTCTTCGGGACACGGATAGATTGTGGCGCGGAATCCTTCGCATATTTTCTTAATTTTCGACTTCAGCTGATCGCCCTGAAAGAAGATGATAAACACCGATTTCATGATTCCCTCGCCTGTGTTCGGGTCTTGTATCGGGAATTCGATGGTTGTTTGGCGTAGAAAAACGTTTCCGCGACACACACGCCATAACATGAGCTCGAATGCCGCTATTCGTTCTCGTCGTATAACGCCAGCCACGAAGCTTAGCTTTGAGCTCTGACTGCCACGAGTGTCGTCCTCCAGTAATCGATAAGTGTCTTCGGGAACATCCGATACGTCTTGCTTCTGCATTGCTTCCACTTCGTCGAAGAATAGTTGGGTTTTCGATAGCAAATATTTGAACTCAATTAATTCGGAGTACGTTTTCTTCAACGCGTCCGCGTTTTTGTTCACTTCCTTCAATTCGTTTTCCAGTTTGTCGAAAGTGGTTTCGAGATCAATCATTTCTCTGGGTTGAGGCGGATCTGGATTGTCGCCGGTGTCCAGAACGGGGATCGTCTCTTTGACGATCTCTTTCTCGAGGAACCGTAACTTTCGCTCCATTTCGTCGCATCGGCGCACTTCGTTGACGAAACGCCGCTGAAACGCGTTCACGTTTTGGTTGAGGTCTTTGAACTGAACGGATCCCAGTTCTCCCAATTCAGACACGCAATTGTATGCCGCTTCTGACTGAAGAAATAGTTGGCACGAAGACATCTGTTCGGAACGAAATAGCGAACCCATAGTTGCGCGGTGTTGTGTCGACTGTTTAAATGACCAGACAATATGATTAGAGAAAGTAATAAGTTTTTTAAAAGCTATTTCGCTATGAAAATGGTGTTCACACGTAATTAAACAAATATAAAAATCGATACACCCATAGTATTAATTAGTGCACACAACACACATATACACGCACGAAATCGTGAGCAAAAATTGTTCACATGCCATAGCATTGGTGCGATTAGATCGCACTTTAGCACAGATCAGTTGTTATCGAACTTAACATTGATTGTAGTTTAGCTACGAATGCGTATGTAATATTGTATTTACTGTTACACATTTACATTACATTACATTACAGATACGCGTGTGACGCCTATTTTAAAACATTTTATTTGTGTCACGATATTTCACTCGAAACAGTTGCGAGATTACGATTTTTTTCTCTTATCTGTATCCTTCATTGTGGTTTATCAGTAAATACGGTTTGTTTGATAACAATAAGATGTTTTTCGAGTGCCGTTTAGTGCGCTTTGTTAATCTGTAAAATAGAGAATTAAATAAGTTATATATAATATTATGCAGTTTAGGCGTTACATAATTAGGTGCGACGTCTAAAGTATTTGTTAAACTTGTAGACGTGTATAATTTAGTAAATAATTTAGCTTGAAATTAAACTTTTTTCACGACAATATCAAATTAAAAATATGTTTATTTTAACAGGCATTGATCTTTGCATTGTCTATATAAATAACTATTAATTTCAAGTGGATATACTCTTTGTTTAATTTTTAAAACACAATTCACAAATTAAGAGTATTAGTTTAATGTTTATTCACTATTGTAATTGATAATTTCAATTAACCTTGCTTTATGACGCAGCATAATTTAACCATTACATCATTAAAATATGGTTTTCATAAAACGCTTGTTAACCAGTCATTACAATGTTTTCAAAGCCAGTTTATTGCATTATTAATAAATGGGATAATATATTTAATTGAGAAATTAATAATCCATTCTACAACAGAACAACTTGAAACCGGAATTTTTTCATAATGCCTCATATTTGATGTTTAGAATTTTATTATATTTATTACCACTTTCTAAACTTGTAACTGGATTAGAGAACAATGTTAATAAACATATACCGTATGTACTTTTAAGGACGCACAAACTTTTACAGTAAAATCCAATGGTATTTAAACATCAAAATTAAAACCCGGTAATAGAAGTTATTGATGTGAAAATTCGTCGGTTTATGTTTTTAAATTAAGTATTTATGTTTCCACGGTATATCTTAATACAGATCTTTAATATCTAATTTTCGAAAAAAATTACTTCATTAAATTATAAATAAATAGTTAAAATAAATTTTTATATACTGTAAATGTACACCAAATGCTAATTCATTAATTAAAACTTGACTTTTGTGTTTTTAAATTAAGTTCACATTTAATTTAAAATTATATAAACATTCAATTAATTTTCAAGGTCAACCATTACTACTTCAAATTTGAAAAAAATTGAAAATACAATACTTTGTATACTTATAGTTTTTTCGAAATGGGTATTTAGCGTACTTAAAAAATCCACTTGAAAATCTTTCTTCGAAAGCTCTTCACAGATTTAGGCCAATAGAAACCTAGTAGTAAAATGTCACGATTAAGAGTATAAAATGTAAAAAATTTGATTAATTAAATTTGTTTAAGCCAAAAATGTCAAACTTGTGCGCAACAAATCTTTTCACTTTTATGTCAACCGAAAAAAAATCCATTATGGCGTTACGCTCTAATTTTTTTTATTTTAAATAGTTTTAACGCATTAGATTTAATAACGCGCTTTCAAACTCATATATGTTAAGTACGACACGCTTAATATAATTTTGCGAAAAAAATAATTGCCACTTAAAAACGTATTAAAGAAACAAAAACCTCATTTTGTGTCAAACAAACGTAGTATTTAACATTGAACTGCTAAAGTGCTTATTTTATTAAAAGAATTCATTAGTAAGGCTTAATATAGAAAATATATGGTATATATGCGATGACGTCTGGAAGGTTTTCCATAAGTGCTTAAATAACACTTTTTTTAACTGGAAATACAGTCGCGTTTTAGTAACACAACAAAACTCTTTTTCCTGCGAATAGGAAACAATAATTCGTTTCTTTTGTCGTCCACGTACACAGTAGTAACCAAAAGTTTTTCTTTTTTGTTGGTTGCACTGTTTGTGATGATGAAAACCATTCTCTCTCTCTCTCTCTCCTCTCTCTCTCTCTCTCCTCTCTCTTCTCTCTCTTCTCTCTCACCTCTCTCTCATCGCAAGCTCACTAATAATAATGATTGTTGAATGAAATTCTATTTTTAGTAATAGATATTGATTAAAAGCGTATATATAAGTTTTTTCCGACTAAATGGTTAAAACTTTGTTTACGATACGAGATACCACTTTTTCTATTACCGACACTAACATATAGTCGTACTTATATTAATTATTCATTATTTACTCGCTGTATTAGATGTTTGCCGTATAGCTTATTCGATGACTAATCTAATAAATGGTCTAATATGATTAAAAAAGTACCTGAAAAACTATAATATAATTTTCCACGCACACAGACAACACTAACGAAAGGTTCGATAATTTAACGCTTAATTTAAAGTAAATGCGTGTTGAATGGCAAATACGGTAAGCATAATAACACTTCACTGTACGCGTAAAGTTGTTAAAAATATGAATGGAATGCTCGTTAGAAGCCTCAATAAACCGGCAACTTATTTGTTTTTATTTAAACATGTATTTTAATATTTGTTTTTTATTTAATAATGATCTATGTCCTCAAGCATTTTCATATATGTGTGTTGTTGGGGTAAAAAAGTACGCGTACATCAACTATTGATTGCTAACTCATAAGATTTAAAGCGTAAGAAACAAAGGAAATAACAATCGTCTAAAATAGATAAGGAATTATTCTGTGAACGAATCGATGGTTTTTATAAGACATCTGTTTATAAAATAAAAAATCGAGTATATATAGATTGGAAAATTTTTAGTGCACTTATTCCAAATTATTTTGTTAAATTTAGTCACGAGAATTAAAATTACTCTTAAGCTCTCTTTACATAAGTGAAACACTCGAAAAATTATTTAAATAATTTCTAAACCGTACGATATATGACGAAATTTCACTTGAAATAAGAAAAACTAAACACTTGAAAATTAGCACAGTTTTTAATTCGTTGCACAACTCCATTACGTCTGTCACAACAATCGCACGCGAAAAGTAAATATTTGCAGCGAAAAATATGATATTGATGTGATGACGCACTCTTTCATCTAAGTTTCATCAAAGCAAACAAGTTTTTATTTCTCACAATACTCTCGCTTCGGTGAATCTTTTCACTCAATATTGCTGTCAAATAAGAAAAAAAATTCTTGAAAACTATCTGATGATATCCCTTTTCTTGTTATTGTGGGCAAATATATTCCGAACAATACAGTATTATATCACTGGATTGCAATATAGTTACGAGTTAGCGAAAAATACATCGCACATCGACAACAAACGGATTTTTAAAAATATGTTAGAAAAACAAACATTAGGCTAAAAACAGACACGCAGCTATTTTTAGGTAACTAATCGGATGTATACACACAAACGCATATGGGTTACATTTAATTAGAAGTATTGCGAAATATAAACTAATTAAAAAACTTGATGTTTGTTTCAAATATTGGAATTTTAATAGATTAGTGATGGATAACATTTTGTTTTGGTTGGGAATTTTTAAATTAAAATTATCTACCGTATTAAGTAAATTAAAAATTTGGTAATTAGTAGGGATTTGAAAATCGTTTCAAAAAAGTGTATAAAATCGTTTAATAAAAAGGCTTAAAATCGTCAGAAAAAAATAGTTAGAAATATTTTTAAAATTTAGTTACAAAAATGGGTTATAATCAACAATCAGGTAATAATTTATGTAATGTTCACTAAATGTTCTTCTATTGTTTCTAAATACTGCTTTATATTCATGAAAAGATCTTTTAACGTCTACTTTAACTAACGGACAATAATTCACAATTTATTTTTCCATTTAAGAAGATTTATTTGTTATCTATTTCGTATAGATGGCAATGTAATGCTAACGAATAAATTTGGTCTGTGTTAACACAATAAAATTGCTTTAGCATTAAATTGATATAACAAGATTACAATGATACTGACCACAGTAATTTCTACTGTTATTTGTAGGTTTTAGCAAAACAGATGTTAAGAGCAAGATCTACTTTTACGTTATGGAAAAATATAAAACATTGTTTTTACCATCTTTATAGTGTTCAACAATATTCTTGCACGAGAATAATTAGGACTTACTGTCAATCATTATTCAAGTCACAATACTAATTGCGATGTTTGTGTTAAGCGCTTCATATACTGTACATGTGTTGGCCATATATTTTTATGATAATGAACTCTTCTTACCTGACAAGCACTTCAACAAAATTTGAACGAGAAAAACCCAAACGAAAATACATATATAAAAAATAGTGTTAATGCTAAACTCTTATTAAATTACCGAAGAAAAAAAGACTTTTTGGTTATAATATTTATTCAAAAAAGCACGCTTCTAGGAAATTATATAAACAGTCACTGTAGTAGTTAGTAAAAAAACAGTTTTTTTGTTCATAAATAAAAAAATTAACGTAAGCTAAAACCAAGTATAAAATCGGAACATTAGTAAAAAAATTGGCATATTATGATTTTGATTTTAAATTGTATAGTTTAGTCATAAATGCGTCCTAAGTTATCACAAATGGTCATCAAAATAGCTAATATTATTACAGTTAGTTATCTAAAATAAACGGTAACCAATATTAGTTAAAACGAGTTAAAAATAGTGTCGGTATAAAACAGAGCACTTGTGGTTGCGTTGCTGCACGAGATGCTCGGTGCCAAATTAGACACCGCCCTAAAAATCGGGTGCCCAACGAAATACCAGCCAATAAACAGTAAAAATAGCTGGAAAAATACCCATAACACGCGAATAATTAGGAACCGTTTGCGCGCTTCATTCAGATTGGAGTCGTCCTCTTTTAGCAGATACCGTCGTGTGCCCATATGTATGCATAGCGCGTAGTCTTTCCAGTCTAGTTTGCGGACGTCCGACGGGAATAGTTGCTTGTCATGCAAATCCAGTGAGTCATATATGCGGTAATAGTTATCATTGTGAAAATTCCACTGTTTTCCAGTGAAATGTTCGAGTACGGAAAATGCCCGATGCATTTTGTGCATCAATTTCACCATTAGTGTCTTGTGTCCCGAAATAGTACGTATTAAATCGATAAAATAGGCGAAAAGTAAGTGGGATATCAAATAGGTGAACCAATAGTTTAATCGGCCGACCAAACCGTTGTAGTTAACAGGATTACTTGCCAGCGGTCGCACAACTTTGATTGAGGGTGCGTTCATAGCCGCTTCTCGGGAGTAATTTAAAAATTGACCCCACGTTACGCCGTTCGGGTGACCGCTGGTTATGTGAAACACTTTGTTTCGTTCGTTCGTTTGTTTTGTGGCGGTGTGCCAACCGATCACTATTAGAGAGTTACATATTGTGTCCACTATTTGGTGTAAATAAATATTTATTGTACAAGTGGTTTAATGTAATTAATAAACAAAAAATTACCTGGAATCAGATCCGCTATAAAATCACAATTTACTGAAAATTTAAATAAATGAAATAATATTTTAAAAGTTTTTCGTAGTCGTTTATTTTTATGTTGTGAATATCTACTAATGGCTTTCAAAGTGAATCGAACCCTTCATATTTAAGCTTTATATACCTAATATCATTAAGACTGTTTCTACCCCAACGAATTTAAACAATTATTTTTTAAACCAAATTCAAACAACAATAAATTAGCCAAACTTAGTCGATGGCTGGTTATATTTTTAATATTTTTTGGGAAGATTAGACTTCAAACTAATATTTTGAAAAATTGATTCATACCTTTCATTGTTCGCGCTATTCCCAGACCACCTAAAAGCATAGCTCCAGCCACACCGTTAAAATTATCGATCCATCCTTTAAAACATAAACACATTTCTTTTATAATAACAAACTTTAAGGAAACAAATGTAAAAACAATTGAAATCGTTACCTATTAACGGTTCTTGAATGGCAGGCGTTACGATAGATGGTCGCACGATCACAACTGGCAAATCACTGTATTCTTCTTGAACTAGATTTTCTGCCAACGCTTTGCTGAAAGTGTAAGCATTAGGCCTTCCTTCAAGAAGTTCGTCCATAAGCGACTCATTTAGCGCTAAACTTTGAAGACAGTTCACTTTATTGATGGTTTCTCTGGCGCTAAGTGCTAATGGATACACTTTTTCCTCCACATCCTCGAAATTGCAGTTTGAATACGCTGTTGACACGTACACTATAGCCTATAGAAACGCCAAACGAAAACAGAAAAATTAAAAAATAACTTTTTCTTTTTGAGTTTGATATAAAAATAATATGTGAAAGGAAAAAAAAGCGTTATAGAAAAAACTAAATATAGTTTAATCTACGGCTATAAAAGCTTAAATTATATTTTTTGTTTTTATGGCATAACTAATAAAAAAACGTAATAAACGATAAAAAACAAAAGAAAAGAAAGTGATTATTCTGCACACTAACTTCGAGTTTCGTAATTTTTCGGCAAAGTTGCATAACATTATCAGTGCCGAACACATTCTGTGCCATAAAATCGCTTAAAGGGCCGTGAAATTTGACACACGCGGCAGAATGAAACACAATCGATACATTAGCCGCAACTCTGTCACAATCTTCGGATGACATGCCGAGTTGCGGTTGGCTGATATCGCCATTAATCGCGATTATCTTTTCAAGCTTCAGATTAAGATTGTTTGCGGCAAATACGGGTGACTGCAGTAATTCGTCATTTAGTCGTTCGTTATGCGATTTGCCATTACGTGAACGTAGTATAACGTAAATGTTTGCGATATCAGGACACGATCGCAATAACTTTTCGCACAACACTTTGCCCAGAAAGCCGGTCACGCCAGTAATAAGTATCGATTTTTCGCGATAAAATTGATTTATTGCGGAACTCATAATTTTTGTGCGTGTCTAATATCGCACAAAAACTTATACGTTTGCAACAGAAAAATCGAAAGCTCAACGGAAAAATAGTTGCTTATAAGTGGATGACTAATAAAATAAATAAAGTAAATGGCGAAATGAAAGCGAAAGAGTTTCAACTATTATTTTCGTTTTTTTTTTATTCTTATTATTATGCACACATCTGACACATTAGACACCGTTTGCAATGCGCTAATAAAAGATCCTTTTTAGCTTTCACTCTCAGAAATATAGGCTAAATAGTCGTGACCTCATCGGCTAAGTCCGGATAGACCTTGATTATAATTTTTTGACTGTTTTGGAAGCACAGTTGCGACTACTGTCACCGATACTGTAGGTTATATATTATGCACTGTCAACAAAATAAAGATCTGTTTAACTGAAAAATCTTGGCTCATGATTTTTTTCTCTTATTTCTATTTTTCGTTAGCGAACGGTGAAATATTTTTCTCTACGCACACAAAGAAACAAAAACGTATCGGATTTCCTGAGACCAATAAAACTTATATATATGTATATCTAATAAATTGCACATAAATTGTCAATATAATAATTTCCAAGGAGAAAACCTATGAAGTTGAAAACAAAGAGTAAGGTTTCCCATATAAGCGAGTTATCTGACATTTTTTACGAAACCATGATTAAATTGACAGTAAGTCGCAACAATAAACACTGGATTTCGAAATAGCGTTCGCCCTTGATTTTCGAGGAAATCCGATACACTCTTATTTCTTTGCGTTAACTCGATCTCATACATGATAAATATGTCGTTTTCATTAATCGCATCGCTTAACTCGCGTATTAGTTTTTTTGAATTAACAAAAAGCGATGGCATTGTTATTAATGAAAATCATTGATTGACATGTAATAGTCCATTGTAAAGGTGCCAATGGTTTGTTTTATAATGGTTAACTAGTAGTTTTAACCATTGGTTTTCGGTTTGAATTCATTTGGTTTAGGTTTTTAGCTCAATTTAAAAAAAACGTAGAGCTTATGCTTTTGACACTGTCAGTCCGTCCGCAGTCTTATATTGGTAAAAGAATTCCTCCTATTTCTTATATTAATAAAGGGATTTTTCATTTTGCCATCTTGACTTAAAAACTAATATTGTTACATAATTATTAACCTATTAAAAGTAAGCTCTCTATGAATGCGTCGTTCTTGTTTTATGATGGTTTGGATTGGTTTGAAAAAATTAAATTCAAGAAAACCTCTTTCAAACCATTAAACCATTTACATTAATATTTTATGAATAATTTTAGAATATAATGGCTTCATCCTCTAATTTCGATAATTTTTCAATTTTAAAAACAACAGTTGACAGCAAATAAGTTTCTAATGTCGAGATACTTATTTATGATGTTAATTCTTCACTAAAATATAACGCATATAATTAAGTATTTAAAAATATGTAACTTGAAATTATATAAAAAGAATAAAAGGTTTATTAATTATTTAATGGTTTTTAATTAGTCAGATTTGAAATCGTAAACAAACGGTCGGATTTGGTATGAGAAAAATCAAACGATTGGTACCTTTAGTGCATTGCATATGATTAGGTGTCACACTTTACAGTGTAATGCTTACGTTATACAAACTAGTGATTGAAAATTTTTAAAATTTCGATTCCACTAATGTTCAATTAACGGCAAAAAATTAAAACATATCCCATTAACGTTCCATTACCGGTATTTTTTTCGATTCCACTCATTAATGTTTCACTAATAAAAATCTAAAATAGTTTAGATAATCTCAAATTTCACACTTTTATTCCCTCTTATATAGTTGCTAAAAATAATGCAATATTTGAGGCATTAAATTAAGTTAATTATAGTATTTATATAAAAAATCAAAAACTGATTTTATTAATGAAAATAAGATACAGAGATTATCTGCGGAAAATATAGATAATTTGTAAGTAATAAAGATTAGTTTTAAGTTGTAAAATATTTTTAGTAATTAACTGATAATGCTTATGAAAAATATTTTTGGAAAATAAAACAAAAACTCACTAACATTCAATTAACGTAAACGAAAAATTGGTTAACGTTCCACTAACAATAAATATAATTTTTTCACTCCACTAACGTTCCATTACCGGTGATATTTCCAAATTCCACTAACGTTCCACGTTAATGGAGCTAAATTTTCAATCACTAATACAAACTCTTATATTAGTTGTCTAATTTGGTCATTTATTTCTTATTCTTCTATAAATTTAATTAAAACAAGTATTTTTAATTATTCAGTAATTTTCGCGTTATTTCGTGTTTACTAAACTATTAATGTAAAATTTAATTATAATAAAGACGTATTTATTTTACTTAATAATATATTAAGTTGTTATCAAATATGACCTTAAATTATTACATTCTTCAAATTTTTAAAAATTAATTTAATTAAATAGGATTTCATTAGTGTTATCAAACGATTGCGATATTTATTTGTGTGGCGCTATTGATGATTGTTTACGATGACGTAAACCAACAAAATTAAACTAATAGAAAATTAATTAAAATGGGTGCAACAATACATTCACAATTATGTGTTTTATTATCTACTGATAACATACAGCAAATTCAGATTCATAGCGTTAGCGTTCAGATTGATAACGTTACAGTGTCTGAAAACTGGTTGTCGTTCAGTAATTTAACGTTAGTGTTCAGTAAAATTAGCGTTTGCGTTCAGTTTCATAACGAAAAATTTTGTACATTAAATTTTTGAAATTAATTTAAATTTTACTCAAGTTTAATTAATAAAATTATATTATAAACTCGAAAGATTATTCATTTAATATAATTTATTTCAATAAATAATATATTGTGATATATAAATAAAGTTATATAACTTATTCATTTAAATTCTAACAATTTTTTCATTAATTACTTTGTTATTACTGAATAAACTTAAAACATCCTGTTTGGTTAGACCTTTCGATCTGTTGACTAAATATAATTCACAAAGTTTTCCACAACATTTGCCGTTATAGTTTTGAAAGAGTATGTTATTAAATACTCATTTTCCATTTGTTTTAAAAAATGAATAGACATGTTTATTTAATAGTTTTAATCCAAAACTGTCAAAGTATTCTAATTTACCATTTAATGGTAAGTAAATTGCAAACCAATGTTTACCAGGAAGTGATTCTTTATCAGTATTCACAATGAAAGAACATGAACTTTTAATTTTTTTATTGGTAAATGATCAAACGGTAAATCACCACAAAATTTTTTTCGTGTAAAAGAATAAGACTTAATTACTTTATTAATTTGTATTGTATCTATTAGTAATCAGTTGTGACATTTTTTGTTCAATCAATTTGAATTAAATTAACAAACACAGCATAACATACCAGTTCCAATGAAGCAGTTAAATTGTTTGCAAAATGTAACTCAATGTTTAGAAATCCTTCTTTAGGTAGATTTCTATAATCGTTTTCTTTTGGACTATCAAAATTTTGAATTGAAGTTAAAAGCATATAAACATACCTGATTTTAAAAGTGTTTAAAACTTATATTTGGACAGTTTGGTGAAAGCGTAGTCCCCAAGTTAATAAATAGTTCAAAATATTCTCTTTCACAATAATTATCACTATAACTAGGTTGGAATGGTTTGCTTGGTATCATTTCACCATTTATATGAACTGTTAAATAATTTAAGTCGATATGTTTGAAAGCTAAATCATTTCGTTAAAGATTTCCTGAATGTGCATCATGTAGTACCATTCCTATTATTAATTGAAATGGCATTTGTTGCATATATACATTATCAATAACATAAACTGATTGCCCTGATGCCAAACTTATAACTTTGACATCTTTTCTTTTAATTGATATTTTTACATTTGAATGTTGAATTGCTTCAGCGTCAGCTGTAAGTAAATTTGGTGTTAATCATACTTATCTTATGTACAAACATGCATCAAGAATGTAATATTTTGGATTAGGTTCAGCTGCTCCACCCGAAATAGCACTTGCAACTAAAAAAAGAGAAACTGTCTTTTGAATTAGTTAAAGTGATTCTAATAGGTACACCATTTATAAGAAGTCTGTCTGCATTAAATATATTACCGTTTAATCTTCCGTATAGTGTAAAATCTTTACTTGTATTAATAATTGCACATGAATCAGTATCTAATACATCCGGATAATAATTAAATGAAACAAGTCCAGTTGATATAAAATGCGTATCAAATGCAAGCTTTTTATAACAAGTTAATAATTCAATCCATGCTCTGTATGGATGCGTGTTTGAACTTTGTGATACTAAAGTACCACCTAAAAATATATCAATTTGATACCAAATTGTATTTAATGGATAATTAATAAGTGATATTCTATCAATTTGGGTAGAATCAAAATTCGTCCTATCTTGTTTTACAACTTGGTTTTATATATAATTGTACATTTTGCAGATCCAAATACTGTTAAGCTAATAATAGGATATTAATTTCAATGGTATTGGAGTTGGTAAGTGATGAAACTGGTCGAACTTAAATTAATTTTGAGTTTTCGATACTTGATTGAAATAATGGTCCTTTAATATCTTTAACTATTTTTTGTTTTCTTTTGCGTTGTTTAGATTTACTTTCTTTTTTTAGACTTAAAACTTTTCCCCGTTTAATATTCCTTAGTATAGATAATGTATGTCTCCGTTTACGACCTTTACCATTGAGGTGTCATTCTTTCTGACAAGTTTTTAAAACTTCTTGATATTCCCTTCATTATATTTGCTTTGGTTATTTGTTTCAAATCTTTTCCTTAAACTACATCATGAAATATATCTTTACTGGTGTCATAAATTAGCTTGCTTATAAAATTTAAAGCTGGTATAACAAATCTTTTAGCAAATGATGTAAACCAGTTTGAAACTCTTTGTATAACTAGTGTTTGTGGATACTTTCCTGATGCTTAAATGACATAATAGTTGTCATAATCGCAAAAATTTATACATTTTTTGTATTTTATCACTTTTGTATAACATAACTTAAACAAAACTATTTAATACTAATACTAAGTTAATTATACATTAATTAATATATGTTCAATCGTACATAAATGAAGAACAACCGCAGTCATTCAGTTTTCCAGTCGTAAAAAACTTTGTTTATCATCAAGTAAACAAATATTAATATATTCTATTAAATACTTACGAACAGGTACATAAACTAAAGGATTAATGTCAATAGAATTATTTTTCTTATCCAGTGTTGATTTTGATATTATTCCAAGTAGATTGAGTTTTGAGTTCCCAAAATAAGATGATTCAAGTAAATCACTACATACATTCATATAGTTACTATAAGGAATATCTTTTTGCTGGGAATTTTCTGAATTTATATTTTATTCGTCTGTATTAATGGTATCTTTTAAAACTGTTTTATAACCAAACTTATGTTTTAATGCATTGACAATTTCCTAATAACGTACATCGTACATTAGTTTTAGTACAATAAACATTTTTATCGTTAAAAACAATTTTTGGAATTTGCACCTTTTTGTAGACTACATTTCCTCTCATAAAGTATGATAATTTCTCATAGAGGTTTTTAACTCAACATCAGTTGTTTGACACAATAGGTTTAATTTTTCGTTAAGTTAATCAACTTCTATTATAAAATCTTTGTAAAAAAATTTTTGCAGTATTATTTTTTATCTATTACCATCTTTTATAACTAATGAAAAAGTCATTCCTGGAAAATTACATATTTTTGGTAAGCTTATAGGAAAAAGCGCAACTTCCATTTTGCGATTCAACTCAATATGTTTATCAAACTGATTAATAAATTTCGTTGCACTGTTTTCTGGATGAAAATCTATTTTTTAATACAATGTCTTCAAATGAGCCCACAATAGGTGTAAAAGGTTCAAATTCAGGAAAGTTTAAAAGTTTATTGAGATCTACACTAAATTCGAAATAAATATCAAATGGAAATGACGTCCACTTTCTGTCATTAGTCCAATCAAGATGAATTTTGATTAATCCGTGTACAATATTTAGTTTATTGTTGATAAACTTTATTTCAGGAATGACAAGTTTAGTTTTTAGTTTATGTCTTTAAATTTATATTGTTTTCCACAAAATGATATTTAAGCCATTTTTAATGTTGACATCAGTTACTATAGATAGTTTTTCTTTTATATAGTTAAAAAATTTAAAATCATTTTGGACATATTTTTCTTCTATGTTTATTCTTCTTAATGCAGTTTTATGTCTTCCTTCTATTTTTAATTGAATAAACGATTTTGGCACGTTCTTTAAATAATAACTTTAAGGTAAATTAACTTTAAACAAGCCTACTTCCATATATTTAAAAAATTCAATTTGTTTTTATATTGAATAGTAATGTTTGATGAATTATTTTGTGGATGAAACTTTAAACTTTGATTTGAGTTTAATACGATAAAAAATGTATCATTTAAATCATTTACTTTAACAATTTAATACTTTAAGTAAGTCTTGTGGATAAAATGAGCCAAGTAATTCTTCTCCACTATTGTCTGAAACAATTTATGTATTTGTTGGTGATGTGTTTAGCACTTTACTAATAGTAACTATTTCATTATACCAATTAGGTTTATTATCCTTTTCAAAAGTTGTTTGATTCATTTGATTTCTTACTTAACTTAACTCTAATAGGTAGTTCAGACCTATATATTTGTAAAAACTTGAAATAGTTTTCACACTTTCTCTTCTTTTTTTTACTCGGTTAAAGACGTAATGCACTGTCTTTAGTGGAAACGAATTTTTTAATTGGCATAAATTCACGGAACCTGTTGAAGATCGAGTCCTTTAACACATAAAAGGCTGTACTGACGTTGAAAGTACAAATAGGTAATAACTGTCAACCTTTTCTTCAAAGTATTTTAAGTTATGGCCTATTGTGAAAAGTAGTTTAGAAGCACATTAGCTGTATATAACGTTGAGGTGGACGATGTTATCGTACACTTCTTCGTACTTTTCTAGCTTTGGGTTTCTTAATTGCTTTCCATACTTCTTCAGGAGTATCTAATAAATTGTTTGGCGGTGTTTCGTTTGCAGCTTCGAGCTAAGGCGTGTACAAATTATTTTCTTCGTTATCGTTATTTATCACGTCGGTTTGGGTGGTCGCTTCCATTGTTGGTGGTTTTCTAATAAAACTTATCCAATTTCTTCGATGGTATTCCGTTGTTTCACGTTTCAGTTATTGGTGACGTCTGTCGTAGTATTATCTATGTTCCACTATATTGTTGCTTCAACTTTCCTCCTTTTGTTTTCTTAATTTCGGGCAGATATAAAAGGATTTCGTCGCTAATTTGAAACATCACTTTTCTACGTGTTGTGTCGTCGCCGTCTTTATTAGCTAATTGTTGTCTCAAATTCCGCTCTAATCGAAAAGTCGGATTTTTGCTAATTTTTCGGCCACAAAATCTACAATATTTGGTGTTAATTCTGTAATACGGGTAAGACCCATTTGTCCCTCATTCGGTTGTTTTGGCTGGACGCTAGATAACATGTAATAAGGTGAGAGTCCTGTTATGGCGTTGTCTGCCGTATTATAGGCGAATTCCATGTAAGGGCAGTATTCATGTCATTCTCCTTCCTTTTGGCTATACTGAGCCAACTGAGATCCCAGTACACGATTAAAACGTTCTACCTGTCCATTACTTCTGAGATGAAAAGACGACGCACGGTGAAGACTGATACCCAGTAATTTGTAGAAACGTTCGCAGTAATCGTTACTGATGTTCGTACCACGATCGGTAATGATAGTTGTTGGGACGCCATAAACCAAAATAATTCTACGCATGAGAGCGTTCAATACTTCGTCAGCCCTACCTGTCTTCATAGGTTCGATAACAACGAGTTTGATTAGTAAATATGTGGCGACAAAACAATATTCGTAACCTATTGATTCAGATAATGGACCCAAAATATCCATTTCGAAGGTTTCAAAGATTCTGTCTGAAATCGGTTGGTTATGTCCTTGTCCTTTAGTAGCCGCTATCTTTCTTCTCTGGCAGCTTTCGCAGCTTCGAACATAATCTTGAATTTCTCCATAGTAGCCTTTCCACCAGAACCGCTCGCGTTTACGTCCAAACGTTTTTGCAAATCCTAAATGTCCGGCGGTTGGGTGATCGTGGCAAGCTTCCATGACTTTCCTGATAAAAGGTGTCGGAATTATGATGAGGTATCGTACATCCCCCTTAATGGTGACGCGATTAGGCAGGAGATCTGTAACGATGATAAAGCGTTTCTTTAGTCGTCTTCGTTTTTGGGCTGAAACTATTATTCCCTCTATTAGGTCACATAACTTTTGGCAGGATGGGTCGCGTTGTTGCTCTGTTTTTATGTCTATCGGCTATTCGGGTTCTTGTATAAGTGCCAGATAAGGTATATCAGCTTCATTATCTGTCGTTTCTTCGTTCTTAATAGGATATCTTGACAGGCAATCAGCATCTGCGTGTTGTTTACCTGAATTGTAGATAATACGAAACTTATATTCTTGCATGTAGAGACACCATCGACAAAGTTGTCCTGACGCGTCTTTTATCTTCAATAGATATTACAGCTCGTGGTTATCTGTTTTTATGTAGATGGAAATTCTCTGTAAATAATGGCTTACTTTCATGACGCACTATACGATTGCTACGCATTACAAATGGTTGTTTGAGTAATTCCGTTCGGTCTTTAACAGCGTTCGGCTCAGACATCGTATTAGCTGCGGTTTCTTTTCTTCCGTCAATTGAATCAGTTGTCCACCAATTCCATATCCACAGGCATCTGTGCGGAGTTCGTGGCTCTTCTTCACGTCAAATTGTCCTAAAACTGATGCTTCCAATAGTCGTTGACGTAGTGTTTCAAACGCGATGTTTTCCGTTTCTCCCTATTTGAATGGTGTTTTTACGTATTAGTTTCGTAAGTGGTTCTGCGAGTCTCGCATATCCATTAATGAATTTTTGAAAGAAGTTAAAATACCCTAAGGTTCTGCGAACACCTGTAACGTTTTTAAAAATTCGGCGCTAAGCCATGCGTCAGGTTTAGCGCCCAACGAACCGATGCTCGAAAACTGCGCTATTACTGGCCATTTAGTGTCAACGATTCTATTCGATGGCCCATTAAAACCGGCCAGTAATTTTCTCAACTTTAAATGACCAAACTTTGTCTTTTTATCGTTAATATGTCGTCCCGGAACAGACGCCACCAGAAACAATTTGACAGACGACAAATCGTGTCGTTTAAAGATATTACACCAATTATCGATTTCTTTTGAATTATAGCATTTCAAATACTCGATTAAATCGGTTTAAAATCAAGTGGGAGATAAATCGGCGCACGTTTTGTTGCCACTAATCTGCGCATACAGTGGACTAATCCAAACGCCCTGAGTTTTCTGCGCCCAATTGTACAGCACTAAGTTAGCGGTCAGAATGACAACACGTATACCGTTATCGTACCGCAAAAACATCATTTTTGTGTGATGTGTGCCGAACGGGTCGAACAACGGTGCGGCGCATAACCGAATGAAACCATATTTATCATTAATATTTATATTTGTTTAGTGAACATCACTGTGTGAAGTATTGAAACAATTGAGAGATTGTTAAACAACCGATTACTAGCTAATCATAACCGAAGTTCATCAATAAATTGTGCGCTTAATGTTTTAGATCTGAATTTATATATATTCAAAGAAAACATTTTAAAAACATTAAAAGATATAGTTGTTTAGTCAACACCACTGTGATAAGTAAAACAATTTGTAAGTTATCTCATGTTTATAATTATATTAAACTTTTTTATTTTTTGTTTTTGAAAATTATGAGACGAAACTGGATTGAGTATGGTTTGTCGAGTTCTTGAATGAAAGCGTTAGGCAACCATCACATCTAATCCCTAAAGTCTAATTCAAGTCATTATTGCGTATTTTTGCGTGTTTTTAATTCAACGTCGAATTCCGCTGATTGCGAAAATGATAGCAAAAAGAATTGATTAGATGTGATGACGGGTTATTATCTCCAATTAGTAAAAACCTTAATGGTTTTCATCCAAAAACAAATGCTTTTGGACAAAAAAAACCGTTTCCATCAAATTATAAATTACCTATATTTGATGAATATTTGCAACAATTATTTGAATCGTCTCCTAATATGTCTAAAATACTCCTAAATAAAGTTTCTTTATGTTTATTCCAGCAAATAAATGCCATTTATCAGTGAGTATACGTTATTTCAGATCTGAGATAAATAGTTGATTATATTTTAAAAACTATAAATTTCAGAGTAAAAGCTCCTACTGAAGAGTTATATGTTATTTGTTACTAATTTATGTGTAAATTTCATAAATTTAGGGATAGTTCATATAACGGATTTGTATGTTTAAATTAATCAATAGTGCATAACTTAACTATAATTATTATATTTAGGTGGAGCTTAAAGATTGCATAATAAATAAATACAAGTATTTGCGGGAGAAAAATCCAGAGTTAAAACAGAACAATTTGAAAAGACAAAAAATTAATAAAGACCAAAGTGAGCAAACATCAAATCAGTCACAAACACGCGCTATAAGTACTTGTCCAGCCTTTATCCCAAATAGAGATACAAATGTGGTTAATATATCAGAATTATTGAAGGATTTCAATTTGCATAGAACAGAAAAAGGCGTAATTTTAAAATATTTCAAACTCAGATCTGAATTTTTATTTTAAATTTTGTTTTTAGACATTTAATGAAAAACTTTTTCAAAAACATAGAAATTATTATGATTCAAGTAAACTGTATTTGCAAACATTTTAGTGGTGGAGAGGTTTTATATAAGCGAATGCCTACTCGACTAACAGAGTCTTCAGCAAAAATAAAACTATTATTATCAAAGAATGTCAAAAATCGTAAGATTATATATATACTCAGAATTTAATATTAATAGTTAATTACATTATATTTTTAGATCAAGTAAAAACATGTTTGGTTTTCATAATATTAGAAGAAGTCTTTCAAACATATATAATTTGCAATAAGGTGTTATTTGATTTAAAAAAATCAATAAAATGTGCGTTTGTCCCGAATGAATACTTTAATGTTAAAATGAATTTTAACGAATACTATACGTCAAATGAATTGTATACTTCGATCGCACTGAATTCATTAATACAACATTGACTAAAGATTTATTTTATCTGTTTTTGTCAAATTTTGTGTTTTCTATAGAATATGCTCCTAATGTTAAAGATGTTTTTATTGTTGAGCACTTTATAATGCATTGGAAAATATCTCAATTACCACAATCTGTTGTGAATTTTTCTGAAGAATTAGGGTATTTATCACATTAATGAGCTTAAGGATAATCAGATCTGAATATATCACTAGTCTATTAACCATTCGAGTCCATTCGTTTTCAATAATATATCAGATCTGAGAACTTTAGATTTGATTTCAATGCATTTTATAAATCTTTTGATTTTTATATCTCTTTTAAATTTGACTTTTGTAATTCTATAATATTCTTATATCCGAATTTTGTTGTTCATTTACATAGAATTTTATAATTATTTTGAATTTTAAAATGGTATAAATCAGAATTTTGTTGTTTTAATTATTAGTACAATGTAGTTCTTTCGAACTAATTCATTAATTTTGTTTATGATTATTACAATAAACAAGTAAAAATTATGAAATAACTTTGGCAACATTACTATTCATCATTCTTCTTGTAATTTATTATTAAAACTTTTAATTATGGTATTATTTTTTTCAAAAATATTTCACCTGTTATAAATAAATAATTGGCGGGTTATTATCAGGAATCGGATTATTATGGTGTACCATAATTTACCACAACTTTCCATAATTTAAGACTTATGCCATAATTTACCATAATTTTAAAAATACATAAATATACACGATAGTTGTTTAAAATGTTAGTAAAATAATTATAAATGTATTTAAGTTAACCGCCGAACCACTTTAGATTTCAAAATTCAGTAAAAACAAGGACGACATTCATAGAGAGCTTACTTTTTAATAAGTTTAATCTAACTTAATAGTTGTTGTTAATGTCAAAATAAACTTATATAAAATTTGTGCTAAATTCTATGGTCGAGCTAATGCGGACATACAGACGGACGGACGGACGAACTGAATGACTGACTGACAGTGTTAAAAGCGTTAGCTCGCCTTTTTCTAAAAAAGTGAGCTAAAAAATCCAAACATTGAAAGTTTTATTTCTGAAGAAAATAATTTTGATTTTATATGTAAAACCAAGTTTGCACCGCTTGTTTTTGTAGACTTCGAACGTTTATTATCAATTCATAAAAGTATTTTAAGAGATAAACCTGATATAAATATTGAAACTTTAAAAAATATGCAGTAATTCGTTTTGATTCAAATAAATTAAATTAATATTGTATGCATTATTGATTATAAGTCTTTTAATCTAATGTTTGTTTCTTTTGTTTTTGAATAAATGCTAACACTAACACCACAATCGACACCATAATTTGACTTTGAATACACCATAATGCCATAACATAATTAATACCCTAAGACACCATAAAAATCCGATTCCTGGTTGTTATTCTCAATAGTTTCCAAAATTTGCGTACATTTATTCTCCTAAAAAAATGTTCAAATATTTTTCAATAATCTTAAATCAAATTTGGTTGTTATTAATAATCACAAGCATACATAAATTTTCACATATACAAAATATGCTTTAAATGTGCTTTCATTAAAAAAAAGAATTCTTTTTTTAAAAATAAAAATATGCTTTTTAATCATTTATAAAATTTTACATGATAATAAGTTTTTAATAAAAGTAGATTTTAGAATGTAAAACTCGATAATTGTAGCATATTTTGAGTTTTCAGAAATTTTTTCTTTGATTAAAACATCATGAAAAATTTTAATAAAAGGGTAACTTCAGATATATAATTGATATTTACTATTCACAAACACAAAATATGCTTTCAATATTCACTAAATAAGAAAAATGCAAAAGAATATTGTAACGATCAAAGTGAGAGCAAAAGAAATTTAGCTCAAGTTTTCAAACTGAACTGACTTTATTTAATACAAGAGTAAGATTGACAAAATTTAACATACGTAGGCAACTATTGTAGCAAATTTCATTAACATCTATTTCATTATAACCCTCTCAAAGATAAACAAATAATCGGGTATAAATTATGCCCAATAAAATTAAAAGATGTCAATACTTTGGTTAGGGTATAAAATATTCTTTAGGGCTTAGAAAAACAATACGAAATGATTACTCAACAAATTTTTTTACACCTAAGAAAAGCAAGTTCAACAGGTAAAGTTACAAATTAACAAATATTGATCGAACCTTTTTGATGATATTCTTTGTATGGTAGAAGTTATTACGTGTATGTAGATCGTTACTTGTTTTCTGGAAAACTCGAAAAAAAGAAGTATTAGCGATTTTTCGACAACATAGCGAACAAACCATTTTTTTACATTTTCAGCACAAGAAATCCGCTGGAAAGAATTATTAGTTATACTTTAGATAACTGTGCACAAATAAGACATTACTGAATCAGAAGTAGAAAGTATGAGTTACTATGATCGCTGTGATTTAATAATCGTAAATCCAGTTAACTGATCTCGTTACTTTGATAAACGAATTCGTTAATTGTTTCGTGTTCTTCAGCATCCAAATGGACATTCAAAAACCATCCAATTACCAATTCAAATATACGTGTTGAGTTTCTACATCGAGACAGCCCTTATGTACACTGTTTACTATGGTTGCGTGGATTCCCTTTTTGTTCTAAATACAAAACTTCCATAGACAAATGCATAAAATTTATTGGTGTTAACATAATGACATAACAAATGCATAAAATTTATTGGTGTTAACATAATGACATAGAGCTGAGCTATTGATGAACATCTAATTGAGCTTCAAACATAAAAATACTTGTTCTCATGTATACGGTTTCAGGACGATATAAATACGTTCAGGTTTTCGTTTTCAGAGAATCCTTTACCATCTATGCTATTACTTAACGCAAAGCCTCATATTAGTTTCAATCATTTTTTGAACGAACACAATTTAAAATTTGAGCAATATATATTGAAATAACAATTGAAACAAAAGTATTTCTGAAAGGTAACGTAAAAGATGTTCGAGTTAATGGTTTTCATCAGGAAATACTAAGATTGCATTGCGCTGACATGGATATCCAGTTTATTCTTGATCAGTATAGCTTTGAACAATACATCTTGAATTATCGCAATAGTCGTCTTAAGCTATTTAGATAAAATATAAAGAACCAGCCTTACAGTATTTTATATTAGTTAAATTTCACTTTTTTAATTTTTAAAGGAAAGGTTTAGATTATAAAATTATTTTTTAAATAACTTATAAGCATTTATAAAACTATCAAAAGTGAGCTCTCTATGAATGTGTCGTTCTTGTTTATTATATTATAGCTTAAAATCACCACAGTCATGAATGCAATGCTCGTTAGTTATAATGCAAAAATTATAGATAATATTTTATCTATATTTTTAGTTAACATTTTATTTTTATTATTTAGTTTTTATAATATAGTATAATATGATATTTTGTATTTTATTAACTAAGCTGGATTGCTAAATTTTCCAAGTTTTAGGAGGGCTGTCAACTTTTAAGACTTTATTTATGGGGTTACACCTACCTGTTGCAATGAAGTTGAGTGAACCGTATTATCAATTATTACAATTATTTGTAATTTAGTGAGGTATAAGTGCAAAAACATAGGGAAGGGTCACCTAACTTTTGAGCACTTAGCAAAACTTTAAATAAATTTAAATTTCACTTTAGTTTAATAGATTAAATGTTGATTATAACAATATGGGTAAACAAAGAAGAAATTCGTAAAAAATTTTGTTTCACTTTAAATTTTATGTTTCATTGATAACCAACTGATGCATAGTAAGCACTAAACATTAATAAAGTTAAGAAAAATCACATTATAAATTTACATTTATGTGGGTTTGGAGTAGAGAACACTGATATGAAAGTTTTTACGCGACTGAGTGCGCACTCTTTTATAATTAATAGTGTATTGAATAAGCATATGAATTGGTTACGCCAATGCATAAGGCTTGCATTATTTTATTTAAGTAGCGCTATCAAGGCTGCAAAAACTTTTATATCGGTGTTCTCTTGTTTGGAGTTTGATAAAAAAACAATATATAGAAATAGAATTTCTTTATTTTCTGTTTCCAATTATAAAGCATTGAAAAATATAATCAAAATACTGTAATGGTCGAAATATAAACACATGTCTGACATTGAAAATGAAATCAAATAACATATATAGACATTTCACTATTATTTTTGTTATATTTTAAATTCACTTTTTATTTTTGGTTAAGGTATATTTTTGAGTTATATACAAAATATATATTAAATTGAGGCTTAAATTTATTTGGTACTTCATTTTAATAAAAATAATTTGGGTGTATTCAAGTTTTTAATCAAAATATTTAATGATTTAACAAATTGAACGTATACGATCACAAAGACAACCAGGCAGACATTTTTGTCAAATCTTAAAGCTGTCGTCTTCAAATTGATCTTAAAATATTCTTTATGCAGGTTTAAGGTATAATAATTTGATAAAATGATAACGAAAATTAGACATTAGATTTCTTTTTTCAAAGTAAGCCAATATAATATTTAAAAACTTTAAATTATTTAATTAAACTATTTAAAATCTCGAAAATCTAATAATAAACTTTTTAATTATAAATAAAAAATAATTCTCTATACAGGTTTTATTGTTTCGTTTCTTTACGATGTTATTTTTTAATTAAAATTTTAACAAAAGTCAATCAATTATACTTCTATTTTCATTGAAAGCCCGTATGATATTTTTAAATTAATATATTTTGTCTATAAATTTAATAGTATTTTAACGCTTTTTTTTATTTGTTGTTAAGTTTCTAATTTAAATCTAAATCAGAACTTAATTTTAGTAATATACAAAAATAAATAGATTATAGTAATAAAAACGTTATATAATGTTTTATTATAATATTAATAAATTTTTAGTAATCAAACTTTTAATTATATCTATCAAATTATATGATATTTTATGTAAATCGTTTGAAACAGAATTCTATATTATTCCTGGTTTTTGTCCACCAATTAAATCGAGTGAGTAATATAATTAAATTGTTGACAAATTTTAACAAAATTACAAATCAGATAACAGCAACTTAAATTATTTAAATGTTGTTGGGATAACAGTTAGTGAATATTATAGTATAGCGAACAAAGAGGTCAAAATAAAACAACTATTTTCCTAATTTGATTTTATAAATTTCCATAATTGTCTATTTACTGGCAGATGAAGTTCCACAATGGGTTATAACTAATACAAAATCGCATAACAGTTTGGAGAAACAAAAACCATTATTAGATTCATATGATTTCATAGTTATAGGAGCAGGTTCTGCTGGAAGTGTTATTGCCAGCAGATTATCTGAACATTCAACAGTTAATGTTCTATTAATAGAAGCAGGAGGTGCTGAGAATGTAACCACTGATGCACCTCAAAAAGCACATGAAGTATTATTCGGATCTCGTTATGACTGGAATTTCACTACAGAACCACAAATAAAAGCATTTATTGATTCTGGAGGAATAGTGAACTATACAAGTGGAAGAGCATTGGGTGGCACTTCAGCAATAAGTGGTAATAATCGACAATTAAAAGAAAAACTTTATATTTAATGTTTATAGTTTGATTTTATTTTAAACATTCTTTGAAAACTTACAGTTAAATGAAACTAGTTTTTAACTGAGTGTTCGTAAAAATATGTATAAAACAAGAACGACATATTCATCGTTTTAGAGGTTATTGACTTACAATGTGATAGAGTAATTAGTTATTAAACACTGATTGCAATATCCCTAAAATGTTTTTTTCTCTATTCATTCTACGCAATTGACAGCAGTTCTTTAGTACATAATACACTAGAAATTTAGTACGCGACTCCGTTATGCGCGTTAATGCGCATTACGCAATGCAATGCATTCTCAATGGCCTAATACTGGAATAACAGGAATAGAGAAAAAATCATTGATCCCTAACCCTTAACCACAAACGAATTATTTAATCTAAAGTTTTCCAAAAAAATAAAAAATTAAGGAATATAAAATACGTGCAAAATTCAATGGTCGAGCTATTGCGGACCGAGGAGTGTCTGACAAACAGACGAACTCAAATTCATGAGCTATACTTTTTGCAAAAAAGTGAGCTAAAAAGTTAAATAAGAATAAGTATAGGCATTCGTGAGTTCTTCATGAATGTTCTCGTCCCACTTTTTTTATAGTTCTTTTAGTATATAATGATTACCTGAATATTTAGTAAAATAAAAATAAATAGAGCTTAGTGATACAAAAATTAAAAGTAAAGGTGTTTGATTCGGTCATTATGCTAAATGATCCGAAACTGCTTATCAATTTATATAAATTATTCTTACTTGAACATATATTTTAGTATTTCAGTGATTTAACTTTAATATAAATTAAAGTTTTGTTGAATACATGTTTCGCAATAGCTTACTCTATTGCCATTTCAATTAAAATGAAGAATAATGTGTGTCTGATGTGATGCAAAACCAAAGTTTAAAACTTTGTTTATTTTATTAAACATTCCAATATCGGACTCAGTTTACAAAAAACGTTCACATATAACTTCTAATAGAAGTAAAAGTTTTTAGCTCATATATTAGGTATTAGCTCATATATTATGTTTTTATTTATTGATAGAAATGATTTATATGAGAGGAGATCCAAAAAGCTATGACGAATGGGAACAATTGGGTGCACATAAATGGTCGTGGAATGACGTGTTTCCATATTTTTTGCGTTCAGAAGGAAATACTGATCCAAAATATGCAAACAGTTCATACCATAACAGTTGTGGACCGCTAACTGTGTCAAGCAATTCAGAAAACAGTCCATTTCTTTCAGCGAAATATATCGTTAATGCGTGTAAAGAATTAGGTTTTCCTCAAATTGATTTGAATGGTCCAATAAGTATAGGCACTGGTTTTGCTCAACAAACTATTTTTAATGGCACACGAGTATCGACTTCTAAAGCATTCCTCGAACCAGTTTACAAAAATCGGCCAAATTTGCATATTTTAACCAATGCTTATGTCACTAAAATTTTATTTTCTCGCAATAAGGAAGCGATTGGTGTGGTTTATAATAGAAATGGCAGACTATATACCGTTAAAGCGAAACTCGAAGTTATATTGTCTGTTGGAGTTATTAATTCACAAAAATATTGCTTCTTTCAGGCATTGGACCAAAACGCCAATTGAATCGATTCAAAATACCAATTGTATCAGAATTACCAGGTGTTGGGATAAACTTTAGAGATCATGTTTACGTTTATCTGAGAAATCAATTATATTTGTTTCCTAAAACTGGTATAAATATATTTTTCTTATTATTTAATGACATTAAGTTTAATTCAATTGAAAATAGAGTATAAAAGTGAATTAGAGTTCACATGTAATTTTAGAATAACAAAAATAAATCAATTATAAATTAATCAATAACTTTCGATAAGTACTCATTTTTTAATATTTTTAAAAATAAGTTATTTTTAATTTTCTCGCTAATTTTGAATGAAGTCATCAACTTTAAGTGATTTATTTATGAATAGCCAGGAATAACCGTTCGATTTTATACCAAAAATTAACCACTCTATCCATTAACCCGTTTGTAAACATCCCATTTTTCTTTTAATTTAATTTTATTTATATAAATGCTTAAAAAATTTTGAAACACGTAAATTCGTTTGTGCATTAATTAACCCATTTAATAAAAAAGGTTGAAAATATTGATCTACTGATTACCGTCCATATTCCGCCACATCCTGTTTATGGAAAATATTCGACTTGCCCTGAAAATATTTAAGTTTAATAATGTCCATCTCTTAATTTTAAATTTGTTTTCGACTTTTGTATAGTTAAAAATTCAATCATTCAACAATAAGAGTTAAATAACAATTTTCTTTTAAATAAAAGATTAGTGAAAAAATTAGAGAAATACACAAAATTTCGGTTAATTATTTATTTGCGTAGTTTATTATAAAAAATTTAAATAATAAATCCTGTCTAGTAAAGAAAAAAAATGGCACAATCCCATCCCGATAAATCCTGTAAACGTTCTCTTAATCCCGTTTAAATTGCATGTATATAATGTATGCTAATAAATCTATTTCGTTATGTGTAACTATATTAACAGTTCACATATACAATTACTTTTATATAATTAATTTTATAGGAATATTAGATGAAAGTTGTACCGAATATCTAAACAAAAGAAGTGGTCTTTTTGCACATTATGATTTTGGTATATGTAATGCCAACAGCAGTATAAATAAGGACATTGATTGGAATGATATTCAATTTTCTGCACGTAACGTAACGTTAACATT